>JAZKJV010008227.1:0-235000 GCA_037367405.1 Ottelia alismoides
TCCGCACAACGGAACTATACGGTCACTGAGAAGGAGATGCTAGCCGTAGTTTTTGCCTAGGATAAGTTCAGATCTTATATCATTGGATCTAGAGTGACCATATACACTGATCATACCACCATCAAGTAACCTCATGGCAAAGAAGGATGCCAAAGCTAGATTGAACAGATGGATCCTTCTACTCCAGGAGTTTGATATAGAGATTAAGGATAAGCCTGGAGTCAAGAATGTGGTGGCGGATCATCTCTCCTGATTGGAGTATCTTGAGGATTCTGAGCAGACTGAGCCTATTTGTGAGACATTCCCAGATGAGGCGATCCTTGCTATCGCCTCGCTCCCATGATATGCCGATATTGTGAACTATCTTGTCGACTAGAAAGTTCCACAAGATTGGCCCAGGCAGAAACTTGAGACCTTCCTTGAGACCAAGTTTTACCATTGGGAGGATCTCGTCCTTTACCATGAGGGAGGGATAGTACCTGGCGTAGGTGCATTCCTCAGGAGGAGCACCACAGCGTCCTTACTTACTGCCACAAGCTTGAGGCAGGAGGACATCACTCTGGGAGGAGAACGACACAGAAAGTGTTCCAATCCGGCCTATGGTGGCCTACTCTCTTCAAGGACTCTGATGAGTTCGTGAAGAGGTGTACTGACTATCAGAGGATGGGCACTTGTGGATAGTGTGATATGATGCCGATGCAGCCCATAAACTTCTGTGAGCTTTTTGAAGCATGGGGCGTTGATTTCATGGGTCCATTCTCTAGGAGTCAGGGATTTGAGTACATTCTGTTGGCCGTGGATTATGTGAGTCATTGGGTTGAGGCCATCCCCGCCCGAACTACAGATGCTAGGACCGTATACATATTTTTGAGGAAGAATATCATTTCACGGTTCGGGGTCCCTCAAGTGTTGATATCTGACGGGGGGTCTCATTTCGTCAACGACAAGGTAAAGGCCCTTGCTAGCGAGTTCAGCATAGACCATCGAGTTGCCACTCCATACCGCCCTCAGACGAATGGTCTTGCTGAAGTGTCGAATAGGGAGATCAAGACTATATTGCAGAAAGTCGTCCGCCCTGACCGAAAGGATTGGTCACAGCTTTTGGACTCTGTCTTGTAGGCATATCGGACGTCTTTCAAGACTCCTTTGGGTACATCTCTCTTTCGCCTCGTTTATGGCAAGCCTGCCATTTACCTGTTGAGCTAAGACATAGGTCACTTTGGGCTGTCACTGATATACTTTTAGATCCAGAGAGTGTAGCAGATCAGATGAGGGCAGAGTTAGCAGCCCTGGAGGAGCTTCGTGATACCGCCTTTTCAAACAACCTACATTATAAGGAGAGAGTGAAGGAGTGGCATGATTCTCACATCACCTCAAGCAGTTTGAGCCAGGACAGAGAGTATGGCTGTTTGATGCTAGGCTTCGTCTATTTCTAGGGAAGCTACAGAGCAAATGGAAGGGACCTTATTTGGTTAGAAAGGTACATGACAATGGAAGTATTGATATATCTGATTTGTCTTCTGATGCAACCTTTCGAGTGAACGGCCAACACTCAAGCCATATCTAGATCATGAGCCGCGGGTCGTTGACGTTGCCCCAATTCACTTTGCGTGAGATGTGGTCTCTTGACTCACATCTATTGCATCTCACACCTGATTATCACTGTTCTTCCGACTTGTAAAGATCCAGTTGTCCATATCACTCTATTCTTTAGTCCCACACCCCTTTTCTCATCTTATGATTATGCTATACTTAGGGTGTACTTTACCCTAAGTATGGGGGGGGTGTAGGACTCTCAGGTATTCTATTGATTCTTTCTACCCCTATTTTGCTGCCTATACTTAGGGATATTTCACCCTAAGTATAGGGGGGTAGACCCTATACACCCTTCCACTCGGATTTCCCTTCATGTACAACTTGCTATACTTAGGATTACTTGATCCCAAGTATAGGGGGAAACACCGAGTTATCTTCATTCTATTCTTTGATTCGTCATTGTATATACCATTCCTTTTCACTTCCCTATACTAAGCACGAGTTATGTCTTCTTCATCGCTCTTGATCACTCTGAGGACATCGTTCGAGCTAAGTATAGGTGTGTGTGTGTGTGTATATTTCATATATACTTTATCCATAACTCGTACTTGTGTGAGTGTGCTTATAAAAATGGCTAAAAATCCATAAAAATTTAAAAATTTCCCATGTATATAAAATTCATCTTGCACATACTTATTTATTTATAAAAAATATTTTTATACAATTGATTGTAAAATCTTTTTGTGTAAATAGCTTGTGAATATTTTCATATCAAAATTTTATGTACATAGTACAAATTTTTTGTAAAATGTTTGAAAAAACAAAAAGTTTGCAAAAACCTGTGTAAATTTTTGTAAACATTTTGCAAAACTTCGCATTCATGCATACATCCATGGTTTCAAACATTTTTCAAAAAATTTGCACATGTGTAAATATTTGTAAATTGCGTCTTTGTAAAATAGCATCTTTGTAAATACTTGCACAGTTTTTCCAAATCATAGTTTACATTTAAACTGGCCTAGAATTAAATTGACAAATGGAGCTTGGTTAAGACCTTAATCCACCTAATACTAAGAGGAACCTTAGAGGGCTTTGGATCGAGACTTTTCAGGTCCATTGGGACTTAATTCTTTGAGGTCCACTAAGCTATTGAGCTTATGTCATCTTGATGAGCCTAAGTAGAGCACTTAACAACACACGCATGACTCTTAAAGACAATGGCTTTACTTGCACCAGCACTTTACACATAACTCTCCACGGATGAGGTGGTGAGGAGGTAGTTTCCTTTGGCTTGGGGTAGCATATGAGGGTAGTACTTCTAGGCGGAACCTCTCTTCTTCTTATAGTGAAGGAAGTGCGTCTCAACTTGGTCTGGTGATTATGATGTCTAAAGATAGAAGCCGTGGGTTGCAATAAAGCTTCAAAAGAGGGATAGTCTACTGGCTCAAGAGGAAAAAACTCCTTGTATATATGATGCACCATGTATATATGTTGTACAGATGCACATGAAAAAAATGTGCAAAAAAAAGAACTCCAAAAAAGTGGTGGGTCGGATTGAAAATTTAATAATCCCACCGGAGTGTATATAGTCAAATAAGCAAAGCTTGATATCCATGTTCCATCTCATGAAGCTTGCAGCGGGAGACTCAGCTACACTGGTTAGAGCTCCCAAGGATACATGGCTACACTGGTCACGGTCGATTCTCTTCTTCCCCTCTTCTTGAGCCGGTTGCACTTGAACTTAGAAGGGAATACCCCGCTTCTCGAGGGAAGAGTTGCTAGACCGAGGCATTAGAGTTACCGGGTTGAGGGAGGTTGTTTCTTTATTCTTCTGAGGTGTGGAGCTACATATCACTTACACCGTGCAAGGAAAGACTCATAGTCATTAGAGTTTGTGTATGTAGACCTGTTCTGATCTGGTTTATTGAGGAGTCTTGACCATAGATTGGTGGAACTTAGAGGCTGTTAAGTTTTAAGATTAAGTCCAATTAAGGTTCTGACAAATCAATAATCCAAAGTCTAACTGAGCTCCATATTTCAATTTAATGAAGGAAAGTTTAATAATCAACCTTGATTTCTCCTCTTTTTCTTTTTCTTTCTATTTTGCACTTATTTTTTCAAATAAGTGTTTGTTAAGGGACTAGCAAAAGTAAAGTATAGGGGGTGATGAATCGCAATTCATCACTCTTTATTCCTTTGTTTTAGCTAGAAACCTTAGCCAAATACCATGTAAATGTGTGTAAATATCATAAATTGCCAAAATACATGCATCTTGTAAATATGCGTAATTAGCATGTTTTTGAGTAAAAATAAAGGAATAAAGAAATACAAGAAAAAGAGGGAAATATTTAGAATAAATATTGAGTGACCTAATCCCAAGGGAGGGCTCAGCATGGGCCTGACCACAAAAGAACCCAAGTAGAGAGAGATAAAGTCAATAATGTATGTACATACCCCCATGTATATATATAAAATTTATTTTCCTCAAAATAAAAATTAAAAAGTGTTTCTCACATTTTGTACATATTTGTAAAAAATAAAACTAAAATAAAAATGGAAAAATAAAAGAAAAATAAAAAGAAATAAACTTCTCTCTCATCAGTGTAATAGATCCATGTATATAAAGTAAAATTCCTATTTATTTTCTCCTTGTAAATAATTAATAAATCCAATAAAAAATTATATTTTTTATACTTCATATTTTATGGTGTAAATAAATAAATAAAAATTAGATAAATAAATAACAAAAATAAAAATTATTTCCCACCTTGTATATATATACCATGTACATATGTATATGACCTATTTATTTAACCCATGTAAATACATCATAAAAATAAAATAAAAATACCTTATTATTCCAAATTTTATTTTGAAAATAAATAAAATATAAAATTGGAATAATTGTGCAAAAATAAATAATTAAAAATAAAAATAGAAAATACATATATGTATATACCAATATATAATAATATAATGTAAATACGTTATTTATTTTTCAAAAAAATAAATAAAATTCACAAAAAATTAATTAAAAAATAATAAACATTTTTTTTGTTGAAACTTTTTCGATAAAATGATTTTAATAATTTTAATTGAATTTTCAAACATTTATTAAATGGAGAATTCTGATTGGTCCACGGGGGATTGTTGACCCTCGGTCAAGTCTCCCCCGCGGACCCTTTCCCCTCGAATCGAGCGTTCGACCTGACTTCTCCTAATTTTCCCCATCTGACTCGACATCCATTCGCCAAAACCCCGAGCTCCGATTGATGTTCCTAAATCCGTGACCCACGCCCACCATTTCTCCTAGGGATTCGTGCTTCACTGAACCCTGCCCGACTCCTCCTTGCCGGACCCTTCCTAGTATATAGTCTTACCTCCGGCCAGAATTCCACTGGATCTTTGGCTCCGCCCTTCCATCCCAGCAACTCCACTACCCTCCTTAGAGTGACAGCTATCCGAGGGTTGTGTCGCAGTGAGGAGGAGGCGTCCCAGCCACTGATCCAGCGAACTCTTTCGCCGTGCGCCGCCGTGAGGTGCGTCGAGCCTCGGGACCCGACGAACCCTTGAGGCAAAGACCCCAGGAGCTTTGCCAGCTCATCCATAGACGACTTCAGCCATCAGGTAGTCCCGACACCCTCTAGTTTAGCCTAATTTCCATTTATGCCCAATCATGTCGCCGGCCGATTCCTACCGATCCGAACGTTCATTCGATCATCTGACCATCGATTCACGATCATGAGACTCCTACCCATCCGATCACCTTGGTTCGCCCCAGAACCAAGAAGTGGATCTCCATCACCGTCGCCTCACCGGAGGTCTCCACTCCGACCCATCTGATCACCCATTCCACCCCGAACCAGGTCGAGGCACTTTTCCCTCGACTCAGGAGTCTTGTTATGCCATTTTGCATGTCAAAGGGGCCCATATGAGGGTCCAAAGGTTTGAGCACAACCACTTCAAGCCATCGGCGTCGCCAGGTCACTCCGGTGGTTCCCGACCTCATCGGAGATGCCCATCAGCTACGAACCATCATGACGGATCTTTTCCACATCTCAACATCCTCATCGGACCTCTCCACCGCGCGTATCGAGCCGGCGAAGTACGCCGGCGAGCTGTTCTTGGAGGAGGTTCAACGACCGTCCGATCGAAGCGCCTCGCCCAGTTTAGATCTCGTCCGTCCATTTGCGAGGAGCTATCAACTATAGGATCGCCAGAGGAGCTCACCTGGAGCGTCCATCGACGAAGGGGTGCCCGACGCTCTCTACCGTTGGATCTACACGTGGCACCCCCTCGTCCATCAGATCATAATCAAGGGGTAATTTCCCTTAGTCCCCCTGTCCTTTTGTTATTTCCGTTCAGTCCTGTAAATATTTTAGTACGTTGTTTTTATTTTAGAACAATTGCAGTTAAGACCTCGATGTTTATGTTATTTGCAATCTAGTCCCTTTGTATGTGAGCCACGTGCATCGACACGTGAGGTTTTGGGTTATTTGCACTTTTAGTCCTATGGTTCATGTGTGTTATTGATTGAATCTTTTTAAATAAGAATTTCATTTATACCCCTCTGTGTCTGAATCACGTGTGTTGCGCGTGTTTTTTTTGGGCTTTTTGCATTCCATGCCCTGACCTTTCTTGCTTTGTTATCATTTGGTCTTGGAAATAAGTTTCTTTGCATTTAGGTCCCTACTTGCTGTGTGCCATATTTTTATTGAATAAAATATCAAATTAAATCCAAATTAGGTGAAATTTGGATACATGGCTCCTGCCACTGTGTAAAAATTTCCCTCAATTTTTGGGACATTTTTGAAGCTTTTTACTATTTTTAGAAAATCAAAAATACGCATTTTTATTACTGTTTGAAGAAGAAAATCAAAGAAAAATATAAAAAATTCTTTAAAAATACTAAAAAAAATTAGTGATAGTTAATTTTAGTGTTTTATAGCTTTCTTCCATTTTTGAGCTTATTTGGATTTACAAAAACCAAAAAAATGAAAAAACCCTAAAAATCTCATAAAGATCATTAAAAATTCTATAAAATTAAAAAAATGCATACTCTTTTTTTGTAGTTTATTTTTTACATGTATTTTTCATAAAAAGTGCCTCCAGACTTTATACATCAATTTTACATTTTAATTGATCTTTCAATTCTGGCTGCATAGTAGCCCATATTGTTTCCTATTTCTTGATTTTTATAAAATCAAATAAAATTTAAAAATTCTGAAAAGTTCACCAAAAACACTTCATAACATTAAAAACACAAAAATAATTTTGTTTGAATTTTCTGGGTATTTTTGAGTGCTTTAATAAATTGTTGTATTTGCTTGTTTCCCCTTTTTCTTATAAAATCAAAAACACAAAAACATTTAAAAATCATAAAAATCCACCAAAAATATTTTTCTCCCATATTTTTCGATTCCAACTACTTCGTAGGCCATCTCGGCCATCCCATGCTCCCTTGAGTCCAACCCTGGTCACTATACTAGGTTAATAAAAATAGCGAGGACCGCTATTTGATTTTATTGTTTGATCCTTTGATTTGGTGGTTCCTTGTCTTATTTTCTTGATTGACCGATTCACGAGTGATTGACGTCGCAACGACCTGAGTTATTTATCTCCCTTAGTCGCTCGTGGTTTTTTCGGTTGTCACCAGCCGCAGCAGCAGTACATCCAGTCACCACCATCTCAGGATAGCCAGATAGTGGTGTATCAGCCGGACCAACCCCTGGCAGTACTCCCACCAACCACTTACGAGCAGGAGCCATTGATGGATGTCAACGAGATATGGTACTATCGATCCCGGCCCGGTATCTGACGAGATGATTCCGGATTCCACTGGTTGACCGGAGGCACTAGTTCCCAACAACAGCCTCCAGTTCAGGGTGACCAGTATGGCCAACAGCGAGAGACTCACCAGCAACCCCAGTTCCTGTCACACCAACAACCATCCCACCAAAGAGAGTAGTATGGTCTTCGTCCCTATCAGCAGGGACAACCTTGGAGGCAGCAACAGCCTCAGTAGCAGTATCACTCACAGTACCCCTCTCACCGTACTCTACACCAGCCACCTCAGTTTCAGAGAGGCCACGCGTTAGGTTCTCATGGGTCCACCTATGAGTACCCCACCTGGGATGACTTAGCCCGCCTCATGTCTGAGCAGCAGGACACCTTCCGACGGGAGATTTTCGCCAGGAGATGAGGGAGACTGTGAGAGGGAAGGCCACCATTCCTGCGTAGATCGAGCTCAATCCGAACAACCTTAAGAGGAAGTCTGAGAAGATAGAGTTCACTGAGATTACCATTCCTAGTGCTTCACATGTTGATGTTTCTGCATACATGTTTGATGCTGACTTTGTTACACTTAGGAGTGGTAGGATACCAGCAGGCGACACCTCATTTGAGCGACGACCCCATGCCACTTCAGGGTCGCCAGATGAGGAGGAGAGCGGTGCTGATGCCGCTCATGAGCATGATGATGACGGTGGCACTGACGCCACCACGGATGTTGATCCAGCTGACGGTATTGAGGTCGTCGCTTCATCAGATGGAGGAGGTGGTACTGATGGCACCATACCAGTAGCTGAGCCAGAGTACGGTGCTGATGTCATGATTCCAGATGCTGAGGGTGGTGTTGAGGCCACCATTTCCAGTTCTACTACTCTTGTTGTTTTCCCTTCAGTTCATGTATCTCAAGACATTTCTGTGAATAAAGGAAAGGGTTTATTATTTTCGGATCCACCTGTGTTGATTGATGATGTATGTGTGGATTCTGTTTTGCCTAAGCATTCCAGACCTGATCCTAGTCCTTCATCTGAGAAGGACCCAACAGTCCCCTTTGCTCAAGCACTCCACTTGGCTAAGGGGTCAAAAAAGGAAAATCAGAAAAAGTCCCACCATCTAAGTTCAGCCATCAGATGATGGACCGATTTCATATACAACTGAATCTACAGGAGGCCTTGGAGCACATACCTCTCTTCCAGAGATTACTCAGAGATAGGACTACAGTTAGGAGGAAGAGGCGGAACCATCAGTCAGAGGTCCATGTGCTCACTTGCGCCACTTGCTTTGCGATTCAAAACCGTTTGCCAACCAAGAGGCCAGATGTAGGAGCCCCGTATGTCAAATGCCACATTCATGAGCAGTGGTTCGGCCGCACTCTATTAGACAATGGTTCTTCGATCAACCTACTTCTGATAGCCCTACTCGACCGATTCGAGTTGAGCCCTCTACGATAGAGCAGGACGGTCCTTCAGTTTGCTGATCGATCTGTCAAGAGGCCTAAGGGGTTGATGAAGCACGTTGTCGTCACGATTCAGGGCCTGAAATTCCCCGTGGACTTCGTTGTGTTGGACGTGGAGATCCCTGAGTCCGTGACCGATACCCCCGTCATTTTAGGATGCCTGTTCTTGGCCACAGCCAAGGCAGTGTCCAATCATGATAGCGGGAAGGTATACTTTCGCGTCGAGGGTGAGAGTATACAAATAGATATGGTCGAAGAGACTACAGCTAGAGATTCAGCTTCCTCAGAGCTGCATTCAGATTCAGAGCAGATAACAGAGATATGAAGAGACATCCAGCAACATTGTAATTTTGTGATTACGGATGACGAGGTAGTTTGGGAAGATCCGGTAGCACAGGCCATCCCCTCACCTTTAGAGTTCGTCGATGCACAGATGCTAGCAGAGGAGATCTTGTAGAGCACGTTCCTGGTCCAAGATACATCTCAGGCAGCAAAGCCAGTTCCCGATCGTGAGGCAGATTTTTCTAGTGATTCTGATATAGATACCTTGAAGTCAGATATAGACTAGGAAGAGTTTGATGATTTGATACCCTGTCTGACTTCCATAGAGCCTACAACTAAGGAGGAGGCTGATTCCATGTAGAGCAGAGACACACCAACAAAGCATCCTTCACCAGATTCAGATTGTCAGCGAGAGTTCTAATTCTCCCATGCAGATTTGGTCGCATTCACTCAGACCTTTCAGAGGCCAGGTCCGCCAGCACCATGTTGTCCAGAGCTGAAACCGCTACCATCATCGCTGAAGTATAGGTTCCTTGCGGGCGAGCATTCATTATATCAACGGATTTTACTGGAGAGCAAGAATCCCGTATGATGGGGGTTCTTGAAAAGAACCGCAAGGCGATAGGATGGAGTGTACCCAATCTCCAAGGCATAAGACCGACCCTGTGCTCCCACCATATCTATCTCGAGGAGGACGCGAATCCGTCGTGTGAATTCCAGCGACGACTGAACCCGAACCTTCGAGATGTTGTCATGAAGGAGATCTCGAAATGGTGGAGCGCCGATTTTATCTACCCCATCTCCGACTCCAAATCGGTCAGTCCTCTACATGTGATACCCAAGAAGATGTGCATCACCACAGTTGTTGGTGAGTCTGGAGAGGAGATCGCTACCCGAGTACCTACTTCTTGGCGGGTCTGTGTGGACTACAGACAATTGAACCAGGCGACAAAGAAGGATCATTTCTCGCTGCCTTTTATTGATTATATTAGAGAGAGGCGAGCATGGAAGAGCCATTACTGTTTCTTGGACGGGTACTCCGAATACAATCAGGTGGCCATTGCGCCCGATTACCAAGACAAGACCACCTTCACCTGTCCCTTCGGGACATATGCTTTCAGACGCATGCACTTTGGATTGTGCAACGCTCCAGCGACATTCCAAAGGTACATGTTGTCCATCTTTTTGGACATGGTGGGGGAGTGTTTGGAGGTCTTCATGGACGACTTTTCGGTCCATGACGACGGGTTCAATTCTTGTCTTGACTCCCTAGACCGCGTCCTCCCACGATGTATTGAGGTTCACCTTGTGCTTTTATGGGATAAGAGTCACTTCATGGTGACTCAAGGGACAATGCTTGGCCATATCATCTCCTACAGGGGCATGGAGGTTGATCCGACCAAGGTGGATGTCATTAGAAAACTGAATCCACCGTCCAACTTGCAGCAATTATGGTCTTTTCTGGGGTACGTCGGTTTCTACCGAAGATTCATTCATGATTTCAGCAGGATTTCACGACCGTTGACTTATTTGCTGACGAAAGACACATCATTCCTCATCGATGATAAGTGTCTAGCGTCATTTGAGACTCTCAAGAGTCTAGTTATAGAGGCTCCTGTCCTCCAGCCTCCTGATTGGTCTCTCCCATTCAAGATCATGATGGATGCCTCCGATTTTGCTGTAGGGGCCGTGCTGGGACAGTGGAGGGATGGAGTCCCCTTTGCTATTCACTACGCTAGCCGGACTTTGGATGCCGCTTAATGGAACTACACCGTCATTGAGAAGGAGATGCTAGCTGTAGTATTCACCCTAGATAAGTTCAGATCGTACATCATTGGATCTAGAGTGACTATCTATACTGATCATACTGCCATCAGGCACCTCATGGCAATGTAGGATGCCCAAGACAGATATTGTGAACTATCTTGTTGCTAAGAAAGTTCCACAAGATTGGCCCAGTCAACGACTTGAGACCTTCCTCGCGAAGGCCAACTTCTACCATTGGGATGATCCCGTCCTTTATCATGAAGGAGGGGATAGCATCTGGCGTTGGTGCATTCCTCAGGAGGAGCACCATAGCATCCTTACTTATTGCCACAAGATTGAGGCAGGAGGACATCACTCTGGGAGGAGAACGACACTAAAATTGCTCCAATCCGGCCTATGGTGGCCTACTCTCTTCAAGGACTCTGATGAGTTCGTGAAGAGGTGTCCTGACTGTCAGAGGATGGGCACTTGTGGACAGCGTGATATGATGCCGATGCATCCCATACACTTCTGTGAGGGTTTTGACGCATGGGACATAGATTTCATGGGTCCATTCCCTAAGAGTCAGGGATTCGAGTACATTCTGTTGGTCGTTGATTATGTGAGTCGTTGGGTTGAGGCCATCCTTGCCGGAACCGCAGATGCTAGGACTATATGCCGATTTTTGAGGAAGAATATCATTTCACAGTTCGGGGTACCTTGAGTGTTGATTTCTGATGGGGGGCCTCATTTCCTCAACGACAGGGTAAAGGCTCTTGCTAGCGAGTTCAACATAGACCATCGAGTAGCCACTCCATACCACCCTCAGACCAATGGTCTTGCTGAAGTGTCGAACAGGGAGATCAGTACTATATTGCAGAAGGTCATCCACCCTGACCGAAAGGATTGGTCACATCTTTTGGACTCGGTCTTGTGGGCATAGCGGACGTCCTTCAAGACACCTTTGGGTACATCTCCCTTTCGCCTCGTTTATGGAAAGCCCTGTCATTTACCTGTTGAGCTGAGACATAGGTCACTTTGGGCAGTCACTGATATACTTTTGGATCCAGTGAGTGTAGGTGATCAGAGGAGGGCAGAGTTAGCAACCCTGGAGGAGCTTCGTGATACAACCTTTTCGAGCATCCTACAATATTAGGAGAGAGTGAAGGAGTGGCATGATTCTCATATCAGCCACACGCAGTTTGAGCCAGGACAAAGAATATGGTTGTTTGATGCTAGGCTTTGTTTATTTTCAGGGAAGCTACAGAGCAAATGGAAGGGACCCTATCTAGTCCGAAAGGTACATGACAATGGGAGTATTGATATATCCAAGATGTCGTCTGATGCCACCTTTCGGGTTAACGGGCAGCGTCTCAAACCATATCTAGATTATGAGCCGCTGGTCGTTGACGTTGCCCCCATTCATTTTGCGTGAGATGTGGTCTCTTGACTCACATCTATTGCATCTCACGCCTGATTATCACTGTTCTTCCGATTTGTATAGATCCAGTTGTCTATATCGCTCCATTCTTTAGTCCCACACCCCGTCTTTATCTTATGATTATGCTATACTTAGGGTACATTTTACCCTAAGTATAGGGGGGTGTAGGACTCTTGGGTATCCTATTGATTCTTTCTACCTATGTTTTGCTGCCTATACTTGGGGATATTTTACCCTAAGTATAAGGGGGGGTATACCCTGTACATTCTCCCACTCGGATTTCCCTTCATGTACAACTTTCTGTACTTAGGATTACTTGATCCTAAGTATAGGGGGAAACACCGAGTCCTCTTCATTCTATTCTTTGATTCGTCGTTGTAGTATACCATTCCTTTTCACTTCCCTATACCAAGCACGTGTTATGTCTTCTTCATCGCTCTTGATTCAGTCTGAGGACATCGTTCGAGCTAAGTATAGGGGGGTGTCGTATATATTTCATATATACTTTAGCCATAACTTGTACTTTGTATGAGTATGTTAATAAATAAAATGGCTAAAAAACCATAAAAATTTAAAATTTTCCTTGTACATAAAATTCTTCTTGCACATACATAGCTATTTATAAAAATTATTTTTTGTACAAATGATTGTAAAAATGATTTGTGTAAATAGTTTGTAAATATTTTTATATCAAAATTTTGTATATAGTACAAATTTTTTGTAAAATGTTTGAAAAACAAAAAGTTTGCAAAAACCTTGTGTAAACGTGTGTAAATATTTTGCAAAACTTCATATTCATGCATACATCCATGTTTTCAAGCATTTTTCAAAATTTTTGCACATTTTCAAAACCTTGTAAAAATTTTCATATTTGTAAATATTTGTACAGTTTTTCCAAATCAAAGTTGACATTTAAACTAGCCTGGAACTAAATTGGAAAATGGAGCATGGTTAAGACCTTAATCCACCTAATTATAAGAGGAACCTTATACGGCTTAGGATTAAGACTTTTCATGTCCATTTGGGACTTAATTCTTTGAGTCCACTAGTCTATGAGCATATGTCATCTTGATAAGCCTAAGTAGAACACTTAACAACGCACACATGACTCTCAGAGACAATGGCTTTACTTGCACTAGCACATTACACATAGCTCTCCATGAATGAGGTGGTGAGGAGGAAGTTTCCTTTGGCCTGGGGTAGCATATGAGGGTAGTACTTCTAGGCAGGAAGTGCGTCTCAAATTGGTCTGGTGGTGATGAAGTCTAAAGACATGAGTTGTGGGTTGCAATAAAGCTTCAAAAGAGGGATAGTCTGCTGGCTCAAGAGGAAAAACTCCTTATGTATATATATTGCACCATGTAGATACGTTGTACATATGCATATAAAAAATGTGTGCAAAGAAAGAAAAGCTCCAAAAAAGTGGTGGGTCTGATTGAAAATAAAATACCCACCGGAGTGTATATAGCCAAATAAAGCAAAGTTTATGTTACACATGACCATCTCATGAAGCTTAAAGTGGGAGACTCAGCCACATTGGTTAGAGCTCCCAAGGATACAAGGCTACACTGGTCATGGTCCATTCTCTTCTTCCCCCCTCTTCTTGAGTCGGTTGTACTTGAACTTAGAAGGGAATACCCTGCTCCTCAAGGAAAGAGTTGCTAGACTGAGGCATTAGAGTTACCTTGTTAAGGGGGGTTGTTGCTTTGTCATTTCTGAGGTGGGGAGCTACATATCACTTACACAGTACAAGGAAAGATTCATGGTCATTAGAGTGTGTGTATGTAGACTTGTTCTGATCTGGTTTATTAAGGAGCCTTGACCATAGATTGGTGGAACTTAGAGTCTGTTGAGTTTTAAGCTTAAGTTCAAATAACGTTCCGACAAATTAATAATCCAAAGGTTTGACTGAGCTCCATATTTCAATGTAATGAAGGAAAGTTTAATAATCAACCTTGATTTCCCTCCTTTTTCTTTTTCCGTCTCTTTTTCACTTCTTTTTCAAATAAGTGTTTGCTAAGGGACTAGCAAAAGTAAAGTATATGGATGTGATGAATCCTCATTCATCACTCTTTATTCTTTTATTTTAGCTAAAAATTCTTGCAAAATACCATGTAAATACTTGTAAAAATAATAAATTATCAAACTACATGCTTTGTGTAACTAGCAATAATTAACAAGTTTTTGTGCAAAAATAAAAGACTAAAGAAATAAATAAAAAGAGGGAAATATTTAGAATAAATATTGAGTGACCTGAACCCAAGAGAGGGCCCAATATGGGCCTGATCGCCAAATAAAATAAGTAGAGAGATATAGGGCCATTCATCATTATAAACATTTCCTTATTGATGTATATATTCTATTTTCATAAAATAAAAATATATATGTGTTTTTCACAATTTGTATATATTTATAAAAATAAATAAAAATGAGAAAAATAAAAAAAAAACAATTTCTCTCTCACCCTTGTATATACCATTTACACATGTACTTATACCTATTTATTTTAGCCTTGTAAATACACAATAAAAATTAAATAAAAAATATTTATATCCCAAATTTTATGCTATAAATAAATAAAATATAAAATTGGTATAATTGTACAAAAATAAACTAATAAAAATAAAAATGTAAAATACATATGTATGTTTACCTGTATATAATATTATATTATGTATATACATTAATTTATTTTTCAAAAAAAATAAATAAAAATCACTAAAAAAATATTTTGAAAAATAAAAAAAATTCATTTTATAAATATTTTAAAATAAAATCATTTGCTATTTTTAATTTAATTTATAAATAATTTTTGGGACTGAAATCTGATTGGTTCACGGGGGATTGTTGACCCCCGGTCAACTCCCCCTGGACCACTTCTCCGCGGATCTTCGTTTCGACCCGACTTCACATATTTTTCGCACCGCGATCCGATCACCATCTTCTCAAATCCCGGGCTCCGATTGTCAAGGGCAGATCCATGATCCACACCCGTCATCCTTCTTAGGGGTCCGATCCTGGAATGCGCACCCGATCCCCACCTTTGTCGGACCTCCTCGAGTATAAGTTCACCTGGAGCCGCCTTTTTCACTCATCTCCGGCCGTTGCCTTCGACTCCCAGGACCTCCATTCCCTCGCCTTGAGTGACAGCGAGCGTGAGGGATTGTTGCAGCAAGGAACGCGGAGCTCTAGCCCCAGATCCGACGAGTCACATCGTCGTGCTCCACCACCGGCGAGCTCGAGCCTCTGGAGACATCGCTCCATCGAGGCGAAGATCCCAAGAGGACCAGCTCCTCCATCCCAAACGTCTTCGATGATCGAAGGGGTACCAACCAACACCAGTTGTCAAATTTTAATTTGATCCCCTTTCTGCCACTGGATAATAATAAGAGGGTAAATTCCACTTAGGACCTTCTTAGTTTTTGCATTTCCTTTGGAGTCTTGTAAATATTTCACGTAGTTGTCTTTAATTTGGATAAACTGCACTTTGGACCTCATACTTTTAGTATTTGTATTTTAGTCCCTCCGTTTGTTTTGCACATGCTCCGTCACGTGAGTTTCTGGGAAATTTGCATGTATGGGGCTTGGGTTTAATGAATGTTATGGTTTGAAGTTTTATTTTCAATATTTACATTTATGCCCCTGTGTGTGATGGATTTGAACATGTGCTAAATTTTATGCAAAAATTGCATTGAGCACCCTATCTTTTTAGCGCATATTATATTTAAGCCCCTGGAACTTTTTTTTACATCTAGGTCCATGTGTGTTGTGTCTCTTTTATTGGTTGAATAAAATTAGCAAGTAAACCCCAAATCTCTTGAAATTTAGACATGTGGCCCCCGCCAATGTGTAAAAATTTCAGTGATTTTTTTGGATATTTTTGTTTTGATTTTCTATTTTTAAAAAATTAAAAAACCCTCATTTTTGCTACTGTTTCAATTTTAAAATCAACTAAAAATATTAAAAACTCTCCAAAAATTCTAAAAACATTAGTTTCCTTTCAAAATTTTGTTGCATTTGGACTTATAAAAACTTTGAAAATTGAAAAACATTAAAAACCTTAGAAAAATCAGTAAAAATTCATAAAAAAATAAAAAAAATGCATTTTCTTCTTCTATACTTAGGATTTTATTTGTAGTTTTTCATTAAATTCTCTCCAGATTTTAGAGGCTATTTTTATATTTTTGAATAGCCTTTCAAATCTGGCTGCACAGTAGTTTCCATTTTCTGTCTTCTTTCATTTTTATAAAATCAACTAAAAATTATAAAAATTTGAGAAAATCACCAAAAACACTTAAAAATTATAAAATCCAAAAATATTTTTACCTCAATTTTCTGACATGGTTCATGTTGTTAAATAATTAATTGATTGTGACTTTTTGGCCTTCTTTTATACTTTCTTCATAATTGAAAATAACAAAAAATTTTAAAAGCCATAAAATCCACCAAAAATATTCTCCTTTTCATTTTATTTTCTGACTATCTCGTAGGCTTTTTAAGACAATCCGTGCTCCTTGAGTTCGACCCTGGTCGCTATACCAGGTTAAATAAAATAGCGAGACCGCTATTCGACTTGCTTGATTGATTATTTTATTTGGTGGTCTTGATTTTCTTGTTGATTGAGCTTCGAGATTCGGGTCGCAACGACCCGTATTTTTACCTTTTCCTGGATCACGAAAGTCTCGTCATCATCAGCCAAGATAGGTGAAGGTGCATCAGGTGCATGTCTCTGGTCAGCAGTCTGTGTGGTGATCAACACATTGCTTTCGTCAACAGGACGGAAGCGAATCTCTCCTGATCTGTAATCAATAATGACCCTCGCAGAGGTGAGGAATGGTTGTCCCAGGATGATTGGAGAGGGCTCCCCTGTGGAGGTCTCTATGGGCAATACGACAAAATCAACATTGTAGCTCGTGCCCTAAATCGATATGACGACGTTTTCAAGGATACCCTTTGGCCTCTTGATAGATCCATCAGCAAACTGAACGATTATCCTGGTCTTCTTGAGAGGCCCTAAGTGAAGAGACTGTACCAACGAGAAGGGTAATATGTTAATCGAGGCACCGCCGTCGAGGAGAGTGTGATCCCATGTGAAGTTAGAGATGGTGCAGGTAATGAAAGGTGTAGCGGTGTTCCTCTTGTTAAGAATGGGACGATGTGTGATGGCATGGGCAGTGGCCATGGTCAAGATATGATGCTCAGATCTGCTTCTCCGCTTTCTCTTTTTGGGAAGATGAGCAGATAATTGTGTCATGGCCTACTGAAGTGGGGCTTGGATGATCTCATGAATAGTGGCTACCACTTCGGGTTCAGTCAACATTTTTTTGAATTTTTTGACCTCCTCCATACAAGGGAGGAAGTCAGAATCAACATATATATGAGGCATACCAAGAGCAGTTTGTACATCGATATCCTCCGGGTCAAAGGTGGGACAGAGTGTGAATGGATGTGTGGTCAAAGGGTCTGGCAAAGACTCCCTCTCCTCACAGTTTGAATCGATCACGTGTCTGCCGAACTCTTTTTGGATTTTTAATTTTCTCATTTTTTTGTGTTTTGGGCGATTGCAAGCTCCCATGATAATCCTCAAGTGAATCCAAATCCTCAAAGAATGGAGCTACGTTCTGGATCTCATTTATGCTAACTATATCGCTCATCTTCGAGTTCATATGCTCCATCATCTGATTCAAGGTCTCAAGTGTGGATATCATGAAAGGTAACTCCAAAATCTCAGGATCGGGCGTATCAAATGTGGGCGGTGGGTGTGGACAAAAATCACATTCCGGATCAGGATACTCAAGGAAGAGCGGGTTGTCAAAATGTGAGGGTTATGGTGGTGGAAATGATTGGTGAAAGGCAAAGTCCGAATCCTGAAATAGTGGGTTGGGTGGGTATGTACAAAAGTCAGGATAAAAGTCCTCCTGGGAAAAAGGAGGCGGACCAGCTGGAGTTGATTAATGTTAGTACGAGATCGCTGAACACCTCGCGGTGCTTACACCTCCCGCCTATCGAAGTTCTGTTCAAAAACCTCGTACGAGAACTTGTATAGAGAAGGATTTCCCGCGGCGCAGCAGTTCTTTGAACGAGGGATCCGCAAAGTCCGGATAAAACACTCTCCAGTTGACCATCTCGAAGCAAGAAAAACTGATCGGGAGAACACGACGGTCAAGTCAAGAGAAGTGAGAAAAAGGCTCAAATGCGTAGAAGCGATCTAGGATACACACAAGTGATCACAAGCAAACTCATACAATACAAACCCTCAATTCACCTACTCAACTCGGTAGAGACCGTAAAAGAACGATCTTTTTATCTTGTCTGTTTTAGAGTTGGGTGAGAAGTCCAAGAGATTGCACAAACACTTAGGGGGCTAAAATGGGATTTTGGCACTAATCCTTAGTGAGAGCGCGATCAAGTAAAAGCGAAGACAATGAGGGGATTACTCACCCCAAGATAAGGTTTTTCTTTTGGTTGATTTTAGGGTCAAGTAATGTTAACAGTCCCAATTTTATTGGTTATCACTTTTTTGGGATTTTTAGTGAGAAATGCACGAGCCTATCGAGGAGTTAATTCCTTTAAACACCTAGGTTGGCAAAATCAGAGGGGGAGTCGGAAAAGCAATGCAAGCGGTAAATCAATGATGTATGCTAAAGAGAAATGCTCACCTTCCCTCCAGCACTCTACATGCAAAGATGCTTAGCAGAACTGAAACCTATCTATATGCAAATGCAAGCCGATGAAATCACCCTAAGTGTCAGAAATGGCTATTAGCGTGAATAACTGATGCTAATGACCTAGAATGGAACTGAAGTGTCCGTTCTTGGAGTCTCCTCAGTGCCCACTACAGTGGGTCCTGCACGTGCTGTATGGAGAACTCTCGCGGCGCGGTGGTTCCGAGACTATGTGAGAAGCAATTCAAAATTTGATTAAGTCCAAACGAGTCTATAGGCACAGGCAGTGGTATTATGTGTTTGGCCTTAATCTATCGCAAGCAATCCTAAAACTAAGGGCTCAATCCCCCAAAATGAAGAAAACAAAACCGAGAAAACAAAGGAAAAAATGCGATGAAAACCGTGAAAAGCTGCGATGAGCCCCCAAGTGAAAAATCTCCTGGAAATTGGGCCCGAAAGTCCAAAGTCTGAGCTACCTATATTATTACAAATAAAAGTGGTCTCTCTCTCACTTAAATTACACAAATAAATAAATGCATAAAAATGCTCAAAATACAACTGTCTTCTCAAGTCCTCCCTGCATCCTTTGATGCTAGGTCAGAAATATCCTGCCACCTTCACATGCATGCACAGATTCCTAGGGTGGAGCGCCTCCCTCGATCCGTAGTTCCTCGCACAAAGTCAACAAGAGCGTGTGGTTAGACAAGTCAAACAGTTATACCAAATAAATGAGCAAATAAATAAGGCAAAAATTGGTAAATAATTACAATCAAGCAAAAACCGATCTGTACGTTGTTGCTCCCTGGAAACGACACCATTTGTTGAACGCGGAAATCGAGAGGTTGTGTCGATTCACAAGGCAAATCCATAGTTGCTGAGTTGACCTCACGCGAAATCCGAAATTCAAACAACAATTAACCCACAATAGAGATCAAACAATGAAAAGCGGTGCGGAGTTAAAATTTATTATAACTCAACAACAAAGATGTGTACAGGTGCAAGTATGTAAAGAGGTCGAACACAGGGAGCAGACAGGTAGAACCGGGCAATAATGCACAAAATGTGAATGTGATGATTTGTCTATAAATGCTATTTTTTGTGGGTTTTGAATTTAATATTTTTTATTTAATTTTTGATTTTATAATTTTATCTTTTGATTTTTAATTTATGATTTTATATTTTCTTTTTATATTTTATATTTTATATTTTCATTTTCTTTAAATAGAATATATAAAAAGACTATATCTATAAGAAAGATGAGAGAGAGAAGAAAATAGGTAATAAAATCTTTTTGTGCTTTTTATATTTTTCTAATATTTTTATGATTTTTCTATAATTTTCTTAATTTTTTTTTCTATTTTTAAAGTCAAAAATACTGAAAACAGTGAACACAATGCAAATCCAAAATTGAAATGAGGATAAAACTAGCAAATAGAGTCCAAAATTCCTTAAATTAATTTTATAGTAAACATAATGAAACAGAGAAATTTGAGAGACCAAAATTATATTTTTAGAATTTTTCTATAATTTTTAAGGTTTTTATGATGTTTTAAGGGGTTTTTCTATTTTTTGGGGTTTTGTTTTGAAATTTTTAGTGGTTTTTGGTATGAAGGTAAAAGATACACAAACACACAAAATATATATTTTTTGGATTTTTCAAAAATGTTTTATAATTTTTATATATTTTCTAATGTAGATAGTGTAGAAAATGCATGTTTTTGAATTTTCATAAATAATAAATTGCGACAAAAATGCAAACTAAAAATATAGCGTTAAAGAACAATGCATCAGGAACTTATGCTATTTTTTGTGGATTTTTCAGGGATTTAAAGATGCATGAAATAAATAAAGATAATAAATAGAAAATGCACTACTAGCAAGGGTTTTTGTGTAATTAGCATAAAGTCCAGGGCCAATATGCAATTTCTCCGCAAAATATACAACTAATTACATGATTTAAAAGACTAATTTTAAATATGCAAAGTCGCCATGATATAACTGCATAATCGCCCAAACTCACGTGCGTAAAGCACATACCAAGCAAGGACCCATAAGCAATTTACCAAAAGCTTGGGGCTTGAACTGTAAATTTCCAAAAAGTTATTAAAATGTTTTTGGACCAAAAAGATATACCCGAACCCAGAGGGGGTCCCCTACAAAATCCCCCGCACCTCACGCGCTCGTGCACGTGAGGTGACGTGGCGGAGGACCTCTTCGTAATAAAACAAAGTCTGGGTCCAGTTTGTAAATATTACAAAATATATGAACGACAGAGGAACATTTATGTTTAATAATTAAATAACGAAAATGGCTGGGCTAATTCTACAAAATACCCAGCAAAGGAGATCGGACGTCTAGAGGTATCTCATTTACAAACGTGTCCTCTCTAGGGGCGATGATGACGCTTCAACTGCAACGCCTAGGATTAGATCCTTGCGAAGAAATCAACAGTTGACGGCTCTCAAAATCGGATGCCTACTGGCGCGTCTTCAAGAACAGGCGGGGATCCGATGGCTGCGAAGGGCTATGGAAGAACAGGGCTGGAACGCGAGCCCGACGAATCTGGGTCGCCGTGCCTGCCTTTCTCCGTCGTCTTCCGTCACTACGAGAAGGCTCAGGAGCACGTCGGCAGCTCCCTCAATCAGTCGTAGAACGTCCGGCACTCGCCCGCGAGGTCGGAGGAGGCGCAACCCCCCAGGTATCACCAGTGGACACTGAACGACACCCAGGTGCGCTTGAACTCTGCAGGACCTGCATAAAAAAGACTCTGGGCCGAGGGCAAATTGCCTCAGCCCGGTTAACTGAGTGGCGAGGAGCATGGAGATGGATATGTGGCATGTCGGAGCAACTCCTTCGAGGGGTATCTATGAGGGTATCGGATGGACTAAACACAGATTGGATGATAGGGATCTACGCCTACGACTATAGAGAATTAAAATCCCAAGAAAAATGAAGGGAAAATGTGAACCTCAAGGGTATACACTGATGAATCCCCATTCATCACTTTTTATTCCTTTATTTTAGCTAGAAATCATTGCAAAACACCATGTAAATACTTGTAAATACAATAACTTGTCAAATTGCATGCTTCATGTAAATAACCATGATTAGCATGTTTTATGCAAAAATAAAGGAAGAAAGAAATAAAGAAAAATAGGGAAATATTTAGAATAAATATTGAGTGACCCGAACCCAAGGGAGGGCCAATCATTGGCATGACCGCAAAATAAAACAAGTAGAGAGAGATAGGGCCATTCATCATGATATATATTCCCCCATTTTTATGTATATATTTTATTTTTATAAAATAAAAATATTTTTGTGTTCCTCAAAATGTGTATATATTTAGAAATAAAATAAAAATGAGAAAAATAAAAATAAAACAAAAATAAATTATCTCTCTCACTCTTGTATATACCATGTATATATGTACATATACCTATTTATTCTCCCCTTGTAAATACATAATAAAAATTAAATAAAAATTATTTTATATCCCAAATTTTATGTTGTAAATAAATAAAATATAAAATGGGGATAATTGTACAAAAATAAACTAATACAAAAAATACCCAGGTATTTATACCTATATATAATAATACATCATGTATATACATTAATTTATTTTTCAAAAAAATAAATAAAAATCTTAAAAAAATAATTTGAAAAGTAATAAACATTTTTCATGTTGAAAGTATTTTCTAATAAAACCATTTACTATTTTTTTATTTTATTTAGAAATAATTAATAAATGTTGAATTCTCATTGGTCTACGGGGGATGTTGACCCCCAGTTAACTCTCCCCCGCGGACCTCTTCTTCACGGATCCTGTTCGTTTTCCCGACTTCTCTGAACTTTCCCGATTGGGCCCAACGTCAATTTGGCCAAACCCCGAGCTCCAATTGTAGAGGGCACATCCGCGATCCTCGCCTGATCTTCTTCTTAGGGGTCTGAGCTTCGAATCGTACGCCCGACTCCCATCTTCTCGGACCCCTACCGCTATATAGCCTGAGCACCCGCCGCTTTCCTCCACACCTTTGTTCCCTATCTTCGACCCCAGTGACCTCCACCTTCTTCCTCGAGTGACAGCGAGAAGCCTTAGGTCCGACGACCATCATCGTCGAGCTCCGCCACCGGCGTAGCCCGAGCCTCTGGAGGCGTCTCTCCATCGAGGACAAGATCCTAGGAGACTCAGCATCTCTCCCACAGACGTTTCCCTCCATCAGGTACCCCTGTTAGCTTCTCGATTGTTGAGTAGAGTCGGTCTTTCATATCTCTCTCTATCAGCTTTGCCCTAGTGGCCGGAGCTCCGCCACTTCATCTTAGTCGTATAGATAGGCGCACCGACCCATCGTCACCCTCCTTCCACGATCTGATCATCTCGATCTTGGCTACCCTAGCCATGATCGGGCTCGGTCCCTTCCGCCGCCTCCGCTGGGACCCCCCTTCGCCAAGCCACCCCACTTCCCTTTACTGTTTACCAAATAACCCATGCCGGAGTCCTCCTCCGAGCATCGGCTTTCATTTGTAGGTGAATAAGCGCGAGTCACCCCCCAAATCGCCTCTCGCATTCCTTGTCGGAGTAGCCCAAGTCCCACCCTCCTCATTGGAGGATCGGACCGTTGGGAGCTCCATCGATCACCACCACCAGATGCGGAGAGACGAGGCGCGCCGAAGCCCTCTAGCTGATCATCCATCGGACGTGCGTAGCCACTCCAGTTCGTCGACAAAGTCCGCCGGGGAGGATCTGTTCAACTTCGGATTGCACGTCATCTCTAGGCTCCATCTGGGATGTCCAACACCTGCCATTGACAGGCCGTTAGATCCCATATCTAACGGTCTCCGTACAACCACGTCAACGCTAGAGGACCACCGTCAGATCTGCCAAGAGGCGGTACCAGAGCCGCACGCTCATCATCTACTCACCGCCTGACACCTGGCCCCCCGTGCCTCGCACGCGCTTTGGCTGGATAATTTGCGCCAGACCCTGCAGTTTATTTCAGTTCTTGTTTAGTCTATTAAATAACTTAGCACACTTGGGAAATTTGCATATTAGGACCTGCAATTTATTGTATTTGCACTTTAGTCCTTATTTTGTGGATGCACGTGCTTCACACGTGAGACTTTGGGCTTTTTGCATGTTTCGGGCTAGGTTTTAAGGATGTTATGAAATGAATATGTTTTAATTTTTGCATATATACCCCTGTATGTACTGGAATTGGAACATGTGCTGATTTCTTGTAAAATTTACATTGTAGCCCCTGTACTTTCTGCACATGTTACTTTTAAGCCCCTGAAACTTATTTCTCTTGCGAATAGGTCCTTGTGTGATGCGCTTTGTTTATTGATTGAATAAAATATCAAATTAACCCCAGATTTTATGAAATTTGACACGTGGCACCTGCCACTCTGTAAAAATTTCACTAAATTTTTGGGACATTTTGTTATTGTTTTATATTTTTAAAAATTCAAAAACACCTATTTTCGCTACTATTTGAATTGGAAAATCAACTAAAAATATTAAAAAGCCTCCAAAAACTCTAAAAAATTAGGTATTGTTTGTTTTAGTTTTTATTTGCTTCAGTCCAATTTTTGTTGCATTTGGATATATAAAACACCTAAAAATTGAAAAACCCTAAAAAGCTTATAAAAATTTGTAAAATTCTAAAAAAAATCAAAAAATGCAATTTCTTCTCCTGTAGCTTAGTTCTTATTTTTACTTTGATATAAAATTATTTCCAGATTTTTAGAGTTGTTTATCTATTTTTAAATAACCTTTCAAATCTGGTTGCACATTAGCTTCCTGTTTTTGCCTTTTCCTATTTTTATAAAATCAAAAAAAATATAAAAATCTATAAAAATTACAAAAACAGTTAAAAAATTATAAACCCAAAAATATTTTTATTACAATTTTTGGATTTGTTTTGATGTGTTTAATAATTCGTTGAGTGTGTCCCTTCTAGCCTTTTTCTATATATTATTCATAATTAAAAATATAAAAAATTAAAAATACATAAAATCTACCAAAACTATTTTATTCTTTTATTTGATTTTTAGACTACTTCGAAGGCTCTTTTGAGCCAATTCGTGCTCCTTGTGTTCGACCCTAGTCGCAATACCGGGTTAAATAAATAACGAGACCGCTTATTCGGCTTTTGACTGGTTACTTTATTTTGGTGGTCTAATTTTCTTGTTGATCGATTTTCGAGATCTGGGTTGCAACGACCTTTGTTTTTACCTTTACCTGAATTTTGTGAGATTTTTCGGTCATCATACACCCGAGATAGGTACCTCATGGCCCAAGTGGTCGGAGATAGGTGGAGACACCGCCTCGACCCTCACATGAGCCCCGCACGAATGCTGGAGGAAGGTGATGACCAAAAACTCATGAGGAACTAAGGGAGATAAATATCACGGGTTGTTGCGACCTCAATCCCTCAAAAATCAATCAACAAGAAAATAAGACCACCAAAGTAAGAGTAATGAGACAAAAATCCGAATAGCAGTCTCGCTATTTATTTAACCTGGTATAACGACCAAGTATGGGTTGGTCAAGTGGCCTACGAAGTAGTCTAAAAATGAATAAAATAAGAAAATATTTTTTGGGTGGATTTTACGTATTTTTAATTTTTAATTTTTGTAGTTTTTAATTATGAAGAAAATATATAAAGGCTAAAAAGAGTGCAAAAAAGTAATTATTTAACCACACAAATCAAATCAGAAAAATGTAATAATTTTTTTTTGTGTTTTATGATTTTTTTAAGTGTTTTTGGGAATTTTCTCTCATTTTTATATATTTTTTTGATTTTATATAAATATAAAAAGGAAAAAGCTGGAAGCTAATATGCAGCCATATTTGAAAGGTTATCTAAAAATAAATAAATAGGCTATAAAAATATGGAGGCAACTTTATGTCAAACTACAAGTAAAAACTAAAATACAGGAAACCAATTGCATTTTTTTAATTTTTTTAGAATTTTTTATGATTTTTAGAAGGTTTTTATGGTTTTTCAATTTTTAAGTGTTTTATGTATCCAAATTAAGCAAAAATTGCACTGATGCAAGCAAACACTAAAAGAAATAATACCTAATGTTTTTTGAATTTTTGGACGATTTTTAATATTTCTAGTTGATTTTATATTTCAAACAGTAGCAAACATGAAGGTTTTTGAATTTTTAAAAATAGAAAAACAATACAAAATTGTTTCAAAAGTTACTGAAATTTTTATACAGTGGTAGGAGCCAAGTATCCAAATTTCATAAGATTTGGAGTCGATTTTATATTTTATTCAACCAATAAACAAGGCATGACACAGAGGGATCTAATCGCAAGAGAAACAAGTTTCATTGGCTAAAATGAAACACGTGCGGAAAGTATAGAGGCTACAATGTAAATTTCACAACAAAATCAACACATATTCCAATTCCAATACGCACAGGGGTATATGTGCAAAAATTTAAACTTAACTTTCATTCCATAACAGTTAAAAAAGCTCAGCCCACTACATGCAATTTTCCCAAAAGATCACGTGTCGAAGCACGCGCTTCACAACTGGAGGGACTAAAACGTAAATACCAAAACTACCAGGTGCGAAGTGAATTATTCCAAATTTAAAACAACTACTAAAAATATTTGCAGGACTAAACTATAAATGCTAAAGGAAGAGAGGCCTAAGGGATATTTACCCCTTTATTATGATCCAACGGCTGGCAGGGGTTCTTCTGAAGATCGGACGACTGAGATGCGCTGACACCCCTTCGACGATGAGCGTCCTGGATCTGATGCGCAGATGGATCGAACGGTGGAGAGCCTCCCTCAGATGGATGGCAGCGATCTAATCTAGCGCGAGGGGGCTCGATCGAACGACAATGGAGGCTCCTGGAAGAACTGAATGCCGGCTGATGATATATATCTTGAGATAATGAGATCTTATGATAATTAGAAGAGATGGACCAAGTCCACCAAAGAGAAGTGGACGACCATAACTCTCCATGAGAAGAAGAGTAGCCATCCCCTCTTTTTATGAGATTGGTTTATTCTATTCATTATCTTTTCTCTTATCAAAGATGATTTAATCTAAAATTATTTTTATTGATTTATCAATGAAAACTACTTTAAATTAAATCATTAGTTGTTGTGTTTTTACAACATCTTAGCCATTGAAAGAATACAAATCAGTCTCATCCATTGATTTTTTTGTCCATGGATTGAGATCCATGGATCCCAAAACACTATTTAAGAAGAGGCACTCCTTGCTCTTCAAGTTACATGATTAATCCATAAGCTCTCTCTCTCTCTCTCTATACATGCCAAAGGTGCTCTCCCTCTCTCCCAATGTGGCCGTCCACAATGAAGCCCTCTAGAGAGTCGTCATCGTCGCAGCATCGTCATCATGCTGGCAGATCATCTACTCATGGATCTCCATCTCCTTTGGTGCACCTCGCTCGTGAAGAAGATGTTGGATCTCATATGACAAGATCAAGAGATTCGTCGCTTGGATCATCAACTTGGATTGTGAGAAGGATGCGTCTCATCAACGTGCTCGCAAGCATCTCCTCCGTCAGATTGGACTTGGGACAGGAGGTCTCTTCATTTAGAGACTCGATCACAACCATGTTTCAAGAGGTAAACCTTATACCTATTTTTGGTTAAGATGAAATGATCTAAGAAGTGTTCTTGGATCATGTGGTTTCATCGTATTTAAAACTTTTAAATTCCGCTGCCTGGGGCAATTAGTGCGACTAGTCACTCCCGATCGCATACAATGCGATCCACACGCTTCCATGATGAACTTGAGGATCTTCCCATATCCTTCACTAAGAAATCGAGGATAGGGTTCACAGGAATCGCCTCGGAGGGTCCAGCATGTTGCTCATGCTAGGGCTGCTATTGTGGAGGAGGAGATGGGTGCTGCGTTGTTGAGGGGGAGGAAGCTGATACTAATACTGATATGAAGGAGGAGTACTGCTTCTCAGGTTCAATCGCATACTAGTAGTACCGCTAATGCTGGCAGTACATCATCTACGGTACTACTACGACTATCCAATTGTTGTGGTACTGTGGAGACCGATGATGCTGATACTGGGGCTGAGGCTGGGTGGACAGTACAAAGTGACCACCTTGAGGTTGGTAGTACGACCAGTTGGCTAGTGGTTGGCCCTGGGGTTTTCCGGACACCGTTGACTTATTATATTAGTGGTGGTGGTTGGAATGATAGATTAGGAGATTGTAGGTAGTCTGGTCGGTAGACTACCATATGTTGCTGCGGTAGGGCTTGCTTGAGTGCACACACATAGTACACATGCTGGATCACCGGCTGTTGTGGACTGTGTTGAGGCTCCTGTGGAGGTGATGGTTCACTTTTCTTCTCAGAAGGAGTCTCTGATGATGGTGTCACTGATTGAATGAGCTGATGGTGCTCACCAACTACTCCAACTGCTTGGTGTCTTGGTCTAGTTTGTCCAAGTGTTGCATCCTCTTTTCGATCACAACTAGCTTATCAAGATCTTGTGACCGCTTACAATAATGTTAACCTTAGAGAGAAGTCCCCCAATGATGCTGAGGTTGGATATCTCATCTCTCTCTGCCTCACAAGACACTACCATGTAAATTGTCTTCTGGAGGACCTGGGTTTGTCTTTGTTAAGCAAGTGATGAAGAGAGGACGACCTCTCCCTCAGCCATTTCTTCAAAAATATACTAGACTACATCTTCATCCTTGTTAAAGCGGGACCACCCACAAGCATCATCGACTAATATCCAGCTCTCGACATTTAGGCCCCCAAAGAAGTGTTGGACTAAGCTATTTCTCGGTATATCATGGTGGGGGCACTTCTCATACAGGTTAGTAAATCGCTCCCAGGCTTCATGAATGGACTCGTGGGTAGTATGAGAAAAGTTGTTGATCCTGGATCGCATCAGGCTGAGTCAACCTCGGGGATAAAACTTGTGAAGGAACATAGACTTAAGTTTCTCCCAAGTTGTCACAACCTTTCCCAAATTGTTGACCTAGTACAAGGCATTGCCCTAGAGGCTGAATGAAAAGGCTGTCATATTAACTACATCTAAAGGGATGTTAGGGTAGTGCGTGCTTCTACAGATGCGAGAGAACTGCTCCAGGTGAATGTATAGTTGCTCAATGGTGTTCCCATGGAATGAGGGTAGGAGTGCAAGGAATCAAGGCTCAAGTTCAAAGTGAGCATGCACTAGGGGAATGTAGATCCACTCGATCATCTAGCAGTCTCTAGGATTGTATGTATCTTTAAGCGTCAGTTTGGGTTTCTGATTCCTTACCCCCTCTTCTTCCTGATCATCACGAGGTCTTTTACCATCTCCTTCTCCTCCTCCTCCTCCTTCTCTTACTAGTTTGTTCCTCATGTCATTCAACATGTCTTGAAATGCAGTCTGCACTAGTGCCTACTCAGTCAGTTGCTGTTTGATGGCTTGGATGGAAGCTGACAACTGAGAATTCGCTTGATTCTGATCTAGCATGGAGCCTTGCTCTGGTTGGGGTGGTTGTTGTCATTTTCCCTTTCCCTAAGGAGCCATCTCCATGTCTAAGTTTGAAGAGATGCGTTCTAGATTGGGATCCTAGACTGAGACTGGCTTCTATCTACAATGTAAGATAATCCCAATTAGACAATTGTGAATTTGAATTCCAGCTGTAGTGAGGAATATGAGATTAGAGTCCATCCCATATGGTTGTAAATGGAGTAAAAGATGTAGACTAAAATCAACCTCCATTCGTGATGGGCGGAAGTGGCACAAGAGTGGTCCCATTTTATTAGTAGATAAAGGAGGGGTGGAAAGAAGATGTGGAGTCTGGAGACCGTTTTGTGAGGTCTGAGTTGGGTTCTCAGGAACTGCCTCAAATTATTGATGATGCATCCATGAAATTGATGTTGATGTCGGCATAGTATCGATTAAACCATCCATGAATCGTCATCGTGAGGCAACATAGGATCGATGTAGGAAGAAGGATGCGATGGTCAATGAGGAATAAAAATGAGTGTAAAATAGTAGAAAGGCTCAAAACAAGTAGGGTGTCAAAGAGGAGACACATTTAATAAATTTTGCATAGGTGTAGGAGACTTGATCTTTGAATCTTAATCTTGATCCATACAAACACAATACAAAATTGGGTTCACGACTCAACACAATGTGAAGCTGTAAAGGATCAACTATTTTTATCTTTTCATTTTTAGAGTTGTTATTTTGGGCATATCTTTTAACAAGTCCTTAAATACTAACCCTATAGGAGCGAGAATACTGCTAAAAAAGTATCCCATATTTGTCCTCCTCCTTTGTAACATGTAGTCTGCACTTTTTGAGGTTCTGTAGCCATTCCTAGATCCCTACTCAACCAAAGAATAAAAGGGAGGAAATTGATAGATGAAACCACTATTTCGGACCACTCTCACAATGGAATCACCTATGAGCATGCAAGGACCTACTCGGATGCAAACCGATGAGACAGGTACAGCCGTGAGGGCATGGCCTAAGCTCAGTACTTCAGACCAAGTCGATATTCCATACAAGGCATGAATGCCATTGAAGACATGGCCCTACTCAGTAACGTACGATAGAATTACCAATACTTCAGAATTCCATGCGATACACAAGGCAATTATAGACTGGGTTTTGGTCTCTAATCTTTAGTAGGTCGTGCCTCTATTAGGGGAGGGGCTTTGGTCCCCTCCTAAGATACCTGAAGACAACGAGGGCTTTATGAAACCAAAGCAATGAAGTCCATTACCAATTTTAATTTAAGATCAAAGTTTATTTAGCAGTACCCTAGGTTTAGATTTTTTTTGGGTTTTCACTTTTTTTAGGATATTTTGTATACAGGTACCTAATGATTTTGTATATTTTTATTTATGTCCTAGCTATTCAAAATTAGAGGAAGATAGCGAAAAAGCCATGGAAGTCGATTCGAAGATGGAAATATCTTCATTTAATCTAATGATGCATGCAGAGTTAAAGGACTTATAGTGCTTACCAACTCTCTTCATGTGGTAAGCAAAAAGAATTTTTAAACCTATCTACATGGCGGTGTGCAATCGATAAAATTGCCCTAAATATTAGCTTCTATTAATCATGAAGAACCATTTGTTTATTATTCAGAAATGAACCCAAGAATCCGGTCTCAAGACATTTCGAAGGAAGCTATAGGCGCATGCGAAAAGATAAGGGCACCGAATAGCAGGTGCTAAGGTCTTTCATCGGCTATTATCATCCCGTGAACAATCCCTAACTATGAAGTCTGACTCTATCATGTTCCTAGAGCTTCAACAGGCAAGTCCCAACACAATGGGTATTGCAAACACTATATGATGGCTCTCTCGGCACGTGGGTTCAAGTCCAAATAATTAACAATTAGTAACTAGATCCCAATGTAAGAGACCATAGGCACATAATTCTTGTTAAAGTTTGGACCTAATTACCAATACAAGAAATCCTAGAGTGTATGGGCTTCATGCACACAAAACAAATAAAAAGAATAGGAAAAAACTCTAAACATCGGGAAACAAATAAAATAAAGCCATGAAAACTTGAGCAAACCACAATGAGGCCCCCAAGTGAACAATCACCCGAGCAATGGACCTTGTAGAGTAGAGTAGTGTCCAAGTCCATAATTATTATAATTAAAAATGAATAAATGAATCACTCTCTCACAAAAATAAAATAAAATACTAAACTAATAATCTACTTGGTCTCCTTGCGATGCTTGTTGCCTCTCCAATTGGTCATGTTAGGAAGACTAGTCTCTACCTTACTTGGCAGCATCGTCCTCCTAAGCGGTCGTCCTCGTGTAGCGGGCCCTTGCAATAAATACAACAAGAGGTTTATTAGCATAATTAACTAAATAATGTATTTAAACAAAATAAGAAATGAAGTTTGTACAAGTAAGAAAGAGAAAGAAAAATTTGTACAAGGAAATGAATAAATAAATAAAAAGTCAAACATATACAAATTAGGATACACAAGTTGCTCCCCGACAACAGTGCCATTTGATGACTATGGATCTTGTGAGGGACTAAAATTATCCTCCCAGAGTGCGAAGATAGAGGGTCTCTAAGGCGACCGCCCGCAATACCACATGGTTGATTAATAAGTACCCACAATGTGTGAATAAGCAATGAGTAGCCAAAAAATGTGTGGCAAAATTTATTATACTCTACAAACAAAGATGTATAGCTTGTAAGTTTTAAGAGGTCGAATAAAAGAGAGTAAACTAGGTAACCTAATGATTATTGCTAAGCAATGCAGATTATGTATTGAGACTTTTTATGTGGTTTTTGGTTTTGGTATTTTTAAGTGAATATTTGTATATTGGTAATTTGATAACAATAATAATAAATAAATAAACAAATAAATATTATACATATAAGTGGGGATATAAAGGAGAAAGAGACAATCAAATACAAAATATGTCTATTTTTTCTTTTTTATGAGTTTCGATTTCTTTAGGTTTTTAATTTTGCAAATTTTAATTTCTTTTTGAATGTTGAAAAAAAATAAAATTATATTTATATAGAATATATTAGTACATAGTATAAGTATATAGTTAATATATGAAGATATAGATAATATATCGTATATATATATATATATAAATAGTCCAAAAATTCAAAAAATTACCTTCTAGTTTATATTTTTCCTAATATTTTTGTGATTTTTTGGATTTTTTGTATTTTGTGTACTTTTAAAGTAAAAAATATCCCAAAATAGGGAAAAAAATAAATAGGCCGAATTGATTTGAAGATAATAAATAGCAAATAAAGTCCAAAATTCTCTAAATCAATTTTAAAACATAAATAATAATATAGAGAAATTTAAAGACCATAATAAATATTTTTGGGATTTTTTGATTTTTTCTATTTTTACTGGATTTTGGAGCTTTCCAATTTTTAGTCTTTTTCTTTTTGATTTTTTTTAGATTTTTCGTCTGGAGTAGGGATGTCAATCTGGGTCTACCCATTGGGTATCCGACCCAAACCTGCCCCATTTAAGGATCCGAAACCCGTCCCATTTACTTTTGGACGGGTTTGGGTTTTGAATTGACTACCCATGAGGGTATGGGTACAGGTTTGGGATTGCCTTGTGGGTACCCGAAGCCGAACCCGCCCCAAACCCGAATAATATATATATATATATATAAAGATATATGTGTATGTTGCATTTTAATCAAACTAGACCCAAATCCATTTCATATCTAATATGTATCGATCTACATGTATAAATATCGAACTCAATTTTCTCCTCTCCATCCATTTTTCTTATTTAACTAACTTTTTGCATCTTCAATAAATAAAAACTATCAATACAAAATAGTTAAACACCTAACATATATAAACATTTAATATTCTCTATAAATTGCATATTTTTATGAATCACCATAGCGCATAATCTCACTCTATTTCGTCTATCTGTGAAAATCTTGTATACATTTACAAACAACTTAAGATTTACTTTGTCAAATATATGGGTACCCATTGGGTACACGGGTATCCGACGGGTATATGGGTACCTGCTAGAAATTACCCGTTTAATAATTGGGTGGGTATGGGTAGTGATGTTATAAATGGGTATGGGTTTGGGAATAGTAATACCCGCCCCAAACCCGACCCGCTGACATCCCTAGTCTGGAGTCAGTATGTAATAATAAACAACATATATTTTTTTGTGATTTTTAAAGCTATCTCCTTAATTGTTTTGGCATTTTTATAGTTTGATAGAGGCAAAATGCTCACTTTTTGAATTTTAAAAAATAATAAAAGCCAAGAAATGCAAATGTAAAATAAGATTGTGAAAATATATCATCCAAGGCATTTATGTGCATTTTTCCAAAATTAAATACAAACATAAGGTGTTTTTCACAAAAAACAAGTAAATAAAAATTAGTGTGCCAGGAGTGACCTATTTGCAATTAAAATGAACTTTCCATACATTCCTAAACCCTTCTACAAAATACAGGGGCATAGATGCAATTTTTCCACAAAATGAATAAATTAGACATGTCGTGGAAGGGCCTTTTTTTAAATGCATACAAGTTTTGGTCCTCTTTACAATTTTCCCACAAAATATACACTAAATACGAATTTTTATATTAAAAATAAATATAAAAAATCGAGGGTCTTTCTTGAAAAATACCCAACTAATGTGGGGGACCACATGTACTAAGTTGGCGTAGACCTGTGGGAGAATTTATAAAAGCATGAGGGGATTTATGCAAATTTTACAATATCATTACACAGACAGATATTTATGCATTAAAATGAAATAAATAAATACATAGGGGGTTTGACCTCGGGCGGATATGATGGTTGAGATGAATTTACTTAGGCATGTGGCGGCTCCACAACGCATGATGTTGACTCAGTGATGATGGTTGCAATTAGACATCAGGCGGATATCTGACGGTCGTGGCTTCACTTGATTGGACTCCATATGCTGCATCTGGATCATGACTCATGATCAGACGACGGAGAAGATTGATATATGAACTAAGAAGAACTGAGCTCCTCTGCTCCTTTGATTGCGTAGATCTGGCACTCCAGATCTCCTCGTAGTGATGGGGGAATGCTTTGTCATGAAGATCTGTAACCGGGAGATCCGTCAAGTGGATCTGGGCTCCATCGATAGGGGCCTAGATATCTTGAATATCCTGGCATGTCCGAGTACCTCAGAGACCACTCAAATAGGGCCCTCCAGACCTGTAAAAGAGATGGGAAGCATCACGGTGCAAGGGCGGTCAGATCTAGGTCGTTATTGGTGGAGTTCACGATGAGATGAGCAGAGATGAAGGTGCTTCGATGATAGGCGATGCAGTGAGCACCGCCTTCGATCTAGGAGGCTTGAAGGGTGATAGGCAGTTAGATCATTAGAGCATCATAAAGGAAAGACGATGGGGTGGTCAGGCGAAGCCAGGATAGGATGATTAATGGTGAATGGGTTAGAACCCTAGCGGCTCTAGCGAATGCGACTATTTGAATTACAAATAATCCTACGATCTAAATACGAAAGTAAATACGAGAATTGAAGGACAAAACTAACATCTATCTAATGAAAGTAAAATGTACAGCTTATACATGGTAGGGAAGCCAAGGAGCAGGACATCACCGGAGCGTCGGAGATGGATCAAGGAATGAAAGAATGATTGAGTTCTTTATTTATTTACAGAGGTTCGGATGATCTTTGATCGATATTTATTCGTCCCTCAATGCAGATCAAATGATCCAATGATGGCATGAGAAAGAAGGTTGTGATGGGAAGACAATCAAAGAAGAGATCGAGGTTGTTTGGCTATCAGGGCAGCCTGGACAATTCGAGGAATTGTTGATCTTGAGGCTCTGATAGATGTCAGAGAGGAACGTAGTACATTTGACTTGGATCAACAAAAGAATGATTATGGTTGGTCCACATAGGCCAACCAAAAAAAAGCAAGACAGAAATGCCTTGTAAAATGAATAATAAATATAAAATAAATATAATAATTTTAGGTTATAAAATAAAAAATTCTTATTATTTTATATAGTATTTAATCCAATTTGTATTTGTGTTTATGTATTCATTTATTAAAGGTTACCTTTTAGGGTTTTATTTATAGGTATATTTACTTATATTATGTATATTTTATTTTTATTTTGTATTTTTGATTTTATTAGTTCATTATCATAATTTATATATTTATAAATTATTTCAATATACATAAAGATATTTTCATTATATTTTTCTGATGTTACTTGTATATTTAAATAAATAGAGCTATATTTTATATAGGTCTAAGGATATGTATTTCATCTATGTATTTATATAGACTATTTTATTATTGTGTTTTCTTCATGGTTTTATTCTTTTCAATATGTACTTATATTATAAATAGTATTTACAAAATTATAAAATATAAAATTATAAAATTTAAAAAATAAATAAAATGATTATTTTATTCACACCTTAACTACAAATTAAGTGAAACCCCCTTCATTAAATAGCCAACTAAAAGTTATATAAAATTAAAGGTAATTTTGATGTATTTTGAGTTTTTATTGAGAAGATATGCTCTGGGAAGTTGGGATTTTGGATTCTTGTTCAGAGTGTAAAATATATATTTTATAGTATATTTGTATGATATTTGTTTTGTATTTTTATTTTTATTCTTTCTATAACTTTCATGTACAAAGTTTCTTTATTTGAGGTATAAATAATAAGTAATAAAATGGATCCCAAAAAGGAGTTATTAATGAATAAATAAAAAGGGTTTTATTGTGTTTTTGACCCGTATCTCCCCTACTTTATTCCTTATCGTCCAAATCAATTCTTGACTTGGTCTCAAGGATTAGGGTCATAAAATACCTTTGGCATTATATTACCTTTTCTTTTATTTTCTTTATTCTTTTATTTTGGCTTTACATAATGTAGTTTTTACAGTAATTATTTAATAAATATTGAATGTTATATGTACAAAATAATTATATTTACATGCATTTAGATAAGGTTTAAAGGCCAAAATGAAAGAATAAAGGTGATGAAATGGAGATTCATCATCTATCCAATCATCAAGAAGCTTAGATCTTGGGGTTTAGGGTCATAAAACATCTTTAGTATTTTATACCGTATTTAAACAATAAATAATGTTCAAATTAAAGATATATACATGAATTTAGCTAGGGTTTAAAGGCCAAAATGAGAGGATAAAGGTGATGAAATAGATATTCATCACCCCTCTACTTGTCTTTGCTAGTCCCTAACAAACACTTATGCCTATAATGCAGAAAATAAAAATAAAGAAATAAAAAGAAAGAACTTGGAATGATTTTAAATTTCAAACTTGTCTTCATAAAATCAAAGTTTGGAGCTTAAGTCAGACCTTTGGACTTTAAATGCGGTTGGAACCTTATTGGGAGTCCAATTCGAAACACAACAACACATAAGAACTAGAAAAATATGCTCAAGTTTCCTCAATATCCAGGTCAGAATAAGTCAACTCATATGCAAACCCATATGACTATGAAGATATCTTGGATGAAGTGTGTGATATGTAGCTCTCCTCGGCTGAAGTGGTAAAAGTAAATCTTCTCCAACATGGTTATCCTAATTCTCCAATCTCACAACTCTTTCCTTGAGAAGCAGGGTACTCTCTTCTAAGTTGAAGTACAATCAGCTCAAGAAGAGGAGGTGGAGAGAAGAATGGACGGCAGCCAGTGGAGCTACTTATCCTAGGATGCTTGACTAGTGTAGTCAAGACATCCGGCTGCAGGCTCACATACATATGACTTTGAAGCTCAAGCTTGATTATTACTATACATCTATATACATACTCCGACATGCATTTTATTTCAATTCTACCTGTCCATTTTTTTGGAGTTTTTGATTTTGCATTTTTTGAATACTATAGACAACAACATTTACATAATGACCTTTTCCTCTTGAGCTAGTAGACTACCCTCTTTTGAACCTTTATTGAAACCCACAATTTTTTTAGACCGCTTCACTACTGGATCAGGTTGGGGTATAATGGCCACAAATGTATGATTTCCATTGTTTCCAATAGCTTGTGTCTCATGCCGGCAAATCGAGCCCTCTACCACTTCAATTAAGGTGAACAAAGTGTAAGGTGTAGGTGTGCAAGGTAGGTCATTGTCAATAAGAGTCATGCATGTGTTCCAAAATATTCTACTTATGTAATCAATATGATATTGAGCAAAGTCTTGTGGTCTCAAAGAATTAAGTCTAGAAGACCTAAAGTATCTCAATTCCGATTTGTATAAGGTTCATGTGATTAAGTATATTTAGGTCCAACCAAGCACCGATCTTCAGAATTTACTTAGACTAGTTCAATAATCAATTTCAATCCGAAAAATGCAAATGCTATGTACAATACAAGGAAAATATTGTGTGATGCAATTATCTGATTTTGACATTTTATGGAATTTTGAAAATTTTTTGTAAATATTTATGTAATTTTTGAAAAAGTTTTGCAAATGTTTTTTGGATTTTAAATTTTGCAAATTTCTATGGTTTTTTCAAGAAAAAGGTCTTTTTTAAAAAAGGGATATGTGCAGATATTTACATTAGATTATGTCTTGTTATTTACAGGAGTTGAGGTTGAAGGATATACACAAGGTATTTACAAGTTTGTAAAGAATCTTTATTTTATTAAATTATGTGCATAGTTCTTAAATATAATTTAAAAAGTTTTTTGCAAATATTTTGAAAAGTTTATCCTTGTACATGAGGTTGTTGTTGTATGCATAGTTTCTGAATTCAAGCAACTGGATCAGATCAATTTTTTTGCGTTTGCTCACTTTCTCGAAATTTAAATTTCACAAGTTCAATGCCTATACAGATTTATGACTTAATTCCACAGATAGGTGACACGACTTGCCACAAACAAGGTGGTAGAAGACATGCCAAGTGGAGACTTGTACGTTGTGCGATAAGCCCAAAGAATCGAGTCCAAGAGTTGGGACCAATTTTTCATGTCTCATCGTACAAGCTTCTGGAGAATAGTCTTAACCTCCTTATTTGAACATTCTTCTAAGTCATTTGACTATGGGTGGTATGATGCAATAAAACGATGTTCGATGCTATATTCCTTGGTCATCTTCTTAACCTCTCTGTTTATAAAATGACCACCCTCATGTGGTATCAGGATTTTTGGAATTCCGAACCATGAAATGATGTTCTCCCAAGGAACTTGCACACTATTTTACTATCAGCGATTCGAGTGGGGATAGCTTCCATTCTTCTGGTAACATAATCAACGAACATCAAGATGTACTCATATACCCGACTATTAGGGAATGTGCCTATGAAGTCGATGCCCCAAGCATCAAATATGTCTGATATTTGAATGTATTTCAGAGGCATTGTGTCTCTAAAGCTGACGTTTCTACCAATTCTCTGGTAGTCATTACAACTCTTGACGTGATGGGTTGCATCCTTTAACAAGGTTGGCCACCATAGGCCACATTGGAAGCACTTTTGTTCCCGTTCTCTTCCTAAAATGGTGTCCATCGGCTTCAAGCTTATAAAAATGGTCTAGGACAACTAGTATTTCCTCCTAAGGTATGCACATCTTCCAGATGCAGTTATCTCCCTCAGGGAATAAGATGGTTCATCCCACTAGTAGAAGCGAATGTCTGCCAAGAACTTGTCTTGCTTTATCTTTAGCCAATCTGTTGGGATTTTCTTGCAGACGAGGTAATTCATGATGTAGACATACCATGGGAGTGAGGTTATAGAAAGGATAGCTTTATCTGAAAAGTTTATGTGATAGGGATGATGTCTTGCTCAAGAGATTCTTTCTTAATGATCCTGGAAAGGTGATCCACCACCACATTCTTGATTTCAGGTTTGTCATGAATTTCAATCAGGTTTGTCATGAATTTCAAGGTCGAATTCCAAGAGGAGAAGGATCCATCTAGTCAGACAAGGTTTGGAATCCTTCTTGCTTTGTAATTACTATATGGCTGAGTTGAGGGATATGGGAAGATCCTTAAGTGCATCAAGGAAGTGTGAGAATCACATCGTATGCTATGAGGAGTGACTAGTCGTACTAGTTTCTTGGGGCTATAGAATTAAAAAAAATTTAAACAATGAAACCACATGATCTAAGAAAACTTCTCGGATTGTTTCATCTAAACCACAAAAAAGTATTAGGTTTACCTCTTGAAATGTGATTTCAATCGAGTCTCTAAAGTAAGAGATCTCCTACTCTAAGTACGATCTAACGGAGGAGATGCTTGCGAGCGCGTTGATGAAACATGTGCTACTAACAATATATGTTGACGATCCAATCAACAAATCTCCTGATCTCGTCACACGAGATCTGAAATCTTCTTCATGAGCGAGGCACACTGAAGGAGACAGAGATCCACGAGCAAACAATCCGACAACATAACGATGATGCTGCGACGGTGGCGACTCTCTCTAGGGCTCCATGGTGGATGGCCACAATGAGAGAGATAGAAAGACTTGGAATGTAGAGAGAGAGACAGAGAGAGCATATTTTCATTGTTTCTAGAAGATCTAGGGTTGCCTCTTTTTATATAATATTTTGGGAGTCCATGGTCCATGGACTACACAAAATCAATGGATGAGATTGATTGTGCTTCTTTCATTGGCCAATATTTTCTTGTAAAAACACATCAATAGTTGATTTAATTTAGATTAAATATATATTTAACATCGATATAAATTTATCTCAAATTAAATCAATCAAGAGATTCATGGAATGGAGATTGCCTCCTTCCATAATGAGGTGGGGATGACCACCCTTTCCTAATGAGAGTTGGTGGTTGTCGACCCTCCCAATTAGGAAGATGGATATCTTAAGTAATCTCATGAGATCACTTATTCCATGGAAATCTCCAATATTTACAATAACACTTGTTGTAATTATCCTACAAAAATAATTCGCAATTATTTTCTTAATATTGCAATCATGCCATTGGAAAATTGCGAATCACATTCACTACCCAAAATAACATGTAAATTATATTTTCAATTAATTATCCGATGTGAATCCAATTCACATCAACAGTCAATCAACAAATATAAATCACAATATACTCTAATACATTATAAATCAAATTCATAATATATGTGATCAATATGGATAATGCTATCAACATTATTCATAATTTTGATAATTAAATCACATTTAATCATCTTGGATCTCTATTCTCATGTGACAAATACTATGAATCACATTCACATTATTCACATTTCTGATAATTAAATCACATTCAGTTATGTCATATAACTCTCCTTATAATATGAATCAAATTCTTATTATTCATGATAATTAAATCACATTTAATTATCATTTTTCTCGGTGGTTGTATACATATATCACTAGTGAAGTGATCCTTGAACCCTTCAAGGATAATGGGCTTTATTCGCAGATACTTAGGTAAGGATAGGGCGATTGTATTATTTCACGTATAATTACTTGGATATTGAGATCACATCTCAAATCCAGATCATGCAGATTGCTCATAGATGCTTGATTAAATCAAGAATGCAAATCTAATATTCCCATTCAATCTGAATCACATTCATATCAATTTTAAACATTTGGTCCATGATCAGATCACTTCTCTACTGGGAGGAGTCACTAAAATCCAAAACCGTTTCATCACTCCCTAGGAATGGAAGCGTCATTGTTATACAATCATTTATGATCACATCACCCTCAAATATTCCTAATACCCGTACATCCTGCATAGTGGAAGACCTATAATAAACCCGAAGTTTTAGATCTCATTTAAACGGTCCCCTTCAGAGTTTTTTCATTAAGTTTATCATTTGATAATTGGGCATCTGTATCGATCTTATACTTTCTAAAAGCATATATCATACATAGGTGTTGATCATATACTTTCCAAAAGCATAAATAAAACATTACAAATTCAGTCAAGCTTCTAAAGCGAGACGACCATGCACTAAATTTGATCCTTCCCAATATATCCTGAGTGAGCTCATGTATTCCGGCTCACTAATGAATCTATATGATCTCTTTGAGAGATTGTCTTACTCATATGCCCTTGCATGCACACCAGCGCCCCGATGTATAGACCTTGGTTAGGACGTCAACCTACTGGTCTGCCAAATTTACATACTCAAACATATAGTAACACATCCATCTCCAGTCAGAGGATGCGTGCCTATATCATGATACTATACAACATAGGTCTTTGGTTATCTCGATCTCATTAAGTCAAATTTATGACCTAACTTATCTAACACTTCTGAATCTCTATTCCTATATAGAATACATGCATTAAGAGATCGGTTAGATATCAACCTTTAGAGAAAGGATTACCATCTCTTTCTCAGGCTGGAGATCCTCTCTTAATAATCATTTGATGGTGTGTGATGAGTCCTCAATGTAACTCTCTAGATATTCATCTAAGCACCAACCTCTATGATCTAACAATTGAGTCAATAGATGTATGATTATTAAGATGTCCATGGTACATAACCCTAATTGTACTAAGGGACCTATTATGAAAATTAGTTATTCTTCATTTCAGATCAAGGAATGATATTTTTAATAACATTTGTTGCATAATGTTTCCCATGGGCTCGCTTGTCCAACAATCTCCCACTAGCCCAAAGAGCCATTAATGGGCCAATCATTAAACCCTCACTCATGTGACAATCATTGGCTATTTAGAAAAACAATTGGGTAAGCTGATCAGTAACTTTGTTCCTGAGAGACTATGCCAAGTCCTTCTATGACACTTGCATATCTCCTAGTAACAGTGCTCGCATCCAATGCGAATGTTGCATCTTATGCAACCAACACTCAATATTGTTAGTTATAGTGTCCTTCACACTACAACTTAATAATTATTATAAACAATATGTAATTTCTATTTTCTTTATCTGAATGCCCTTATTCATGGAGTTCTCCATCTCCTAAGACTAAGACCTAGTCTTATATCTTATAAGGCATTTGCAATTAAGACCTTTTAGACCACTATCTATGAAGTCTTAAGTTCTAGAAGATAAGACTTAGAGATCACTATCTCGAAAGTCTTGTCCTCTTTGAAGATATTGTTATTACTACAATTAAGTGTTTTATCTCCATATTAAAATCAATAGTAGTTTACTACTCCCACTTCATGGCAGACAACTGGCTTTCGTACACATCTAGCATACACTCGGCTTCTCATAACTGATGCACAAGGGCAAACATTTCTAGCATTCACTTCCTCAACTCTTTAAGGTGCTATCCCTTTAGATAGGTCAGTACCATATCTTAAGAGAAGGGAGCTTTCCTTGAGGTTTTTCAAGAATGGAATATGTCCCAGGTGTATAACTTAATGTGACACTCCCAATACCCTCTTTTCTTTGCTTCTGAATAACTTTTGAACTAAGATCTAAGAGGTATCCTTGAGATCATATCTATAGGTATGGAACAATTAGATAATAAAACACTTATTATCATCCTTATATGATTTCAAATGAAATTATCTACATTTAGCATGGTGAAGACAAAGGCACTCCCACTAAGCTTCACATGGTTCATTAAGAATCTTCTAAAATCATAACCTTTATAATTTTGTCAAACCTAATGTTCCAACTAAAAAGAAGCTTATTTGAGTCCATAGAATGGAGTTCTTCAGCTTGCACACCTTTCTTTACTCAACCATGAAGCCCCGGGGCTACTTCATATGAATATCCTCGTCGAGGTACTAATAGAGGAATGCAACATTGATTTCCATCTTGTAGATTTCAAAGTCAAATTATGTAGGCTATGGTTAGAAATATTAAGATGGGTTTAATCCAGGTCATTTTCGATCAAGTCACATCACAAGCAATGTCTTCTCTTCGGTGTGTAGCTCATGGTAACGAGCCGTGCTATCAAAGTCTCTACCTTCTCATCATGATTGCTCTTTCTGTTGATGATCCATTTACTCCTAACAGGGCATACCCTTATAGGTGGATCCTCTAGGGTCCACATATAACACTTGTATATGAAGTTTACATTGGACTTTATTACTAACATCATCATTCCATATCATGATCCTTGGAAGCTTCATCATATGAAATCGGATCATTGTCATATTTAACTGACACATGGAATCCATCCTCAAACTCATTTGAAGAGGTATTATTGTTTCATCATTAATTGTCCTTTTAGTTTCCGATTTCAAGAGCCTAATTTTCTTCTCAAGATTAAATGAGATCATTTTCTTCATTTTCATCTTGATTCTCAAGAGTCTCCTCCTCCAGGAATCACATTCTCAGAGATGAGATCTTTTAAGATTCTCAAGGTCATAAAGTAGGTATCCAATACCATCCTTTATTTTCCTAATGAAGTAGCACTCTCTTGTGCCAGATTCCGCCTTACTTACGTCCATGACATGGTCATGGATCGAGAAACCATAAATCCTCAAGTGTCCAACACTATGCTATGTTCCGAACCATAGCTTATGAGGGTTTTCATGTTTAGATTTACATGGAATCTTATTTAGAATATATATTGTAGTTTCTAGTACATATATACATGGAAACTGAGGTAATTATGCCAATAATCATCATTGATCTAATTATGTCACACATGATCCAATTGTATCTGCTTACAACTCTATTGAGTTTAGATGTAATAGGAGGAGTGAGATAGGAATGATATTCATATCTCCATAAGGTATTCCTTGAATTCATCTAACAGGTACATGCTACCTAAGATAGATCAAATTCATTTTTTCTTCCTTCAAACTTTGGTTCTAAACAAAAAAGGAAATCTTTGAACATTTCAAGAGTTTCTAAGGTAAAGGGAAGAATTCTCATATCACAAAAATCATCAATCGATATCACATATCATCAATGTTTATTATGATATAGATGATCTACATAAATCAATATGTATGGGATATTGAATACCTTAACATCTTACACCATTCCTAGAGAAGGGTGCATTGGAAATTTTTTACTTTTGAATATAATATCCACAAGCATGTAATATTTGAAATTTAAAACATTCTAAAGTTTCATCTCTTACTAGTCCATTGATCTTATCAACAGAGAAATGTCCAAGGCTTGATGCTAGATCATTGTCAAATGATCTTCATCCTCCTATTAATATTTCAAATGTTCAGTATTAGAAACGATAATGAACCATTCACTAATATTCTAATTTAGTAGAGTCCTCCAGATCTCAGATTAATATCAAAAATATATCCATCATAACTCTTTATGATATGTCTATTCTAGAATTCATGTTTATTTCTAACATTTAGAAATAAACGAGTGTTTTCTAATATCTAGGTCATAGAGACATTCTCTAAGACTAAAGGCACTCCCACATATTTTATGAAGTCTATCTATCCAATAAAGATTGTTGCAACAATTGCGTCAATATCCATATAGATGACTATTAAACATTAAGGTCAAATTTTCTAGTCTTTTAAAGCATATGCACAATTACAAGTGTTATTTAAAAGAATGAGATAAACTTATTAGACTTTGATCTTATCCAATAAGAAAGTCAATATCAATGATTGTATGTAGATTATTCTAATGTACTATCTGAGACCTTCCCTAAGGATTTGAGATAGAATTTATAGGCATACTATAAGCACATCAACTTATTGCAGTATTGGTATTCCAACTCTCTGGATGCATATGAAAGTCACAGAAGTACAATCAACTCTTTGACTTTCCTTATAACATGGGTCAGCCCATGCTTCCACTATGCTCCCTTCATCTATAAACAACCATTGCTTAAGACGAGGGATCACTTATGTTGAACTCAAAGATTTCAATAAAGAGTATTTCAACATTTATACCTGCTTCATTCAACTCAAACAATACAAATATTATGAAGCTTCATGAATGATTAGAGTATAGATAGTAGAATGATGACACTCATCGTATCTATATCCATCTAAACTATAAAAGACATTGTTTCAGGTAGGTACTCAAATATTTTGAATACATCATCTCTTGTAGATCCACCATTCTGCATAATACAGTGAACCATGTCATTCACGATTAAATTTTAAGAGAACATATGTATGCTAAAACATCTTCTCAGATTTTATACGTATTATTTGACAGGTACGATCATCATCCATGTCACTTCAAAAGTACATTTGATAAGAGATCAAGACTATAAAGACATACAAACCCTAGGTTATTATCCTATTGTCCATTTAATTGTCATTCCTCACTATTATGATGAAACCTGCACATTGCAACCACATACATTTTGTGTCCAACTGCAAGTACAATATCTTGATCATGGATCCAATCAATGATAATTTACTGATTATTATTGAGTATTGTATTGAGTGGGTTTAATGAGGATTATCTGAAATAAGAAATTTTCAAATATATACATATATCTACATACATACATATTACTTTGATTTAGGATTTTTTATATCAAAGTGTCTTGCATTCTCAACACTGAAAGTTCATTATCTTGATCACTTTTAATGTAAGAGATATAATTATCGTTATATCTCAAGGAAGATATGGGATCTCCTTTCTTATCTTTGTTACATCCCAATAATATGAGAACATGCAACTAGGATAAAAGAAGCGGGAACACATTACGCCTTGCAAGTCCAACTTGCATCTCCCAATTCAATCTTTAACACCGGTCCCACCACCCCTAAGGTGATGTTAACCCATTTTTAATTGAACTAACCGTCAATAAGATTAGAACTTGCTATGCGCAATCCAATGTCGCCCCAATAATATGAGGACCCGATATTGGGGTCGCTACGCATACGACCTTACACTTTCGAGAAGTAAAGAGCCTGATCCAGATGCTCTTGTATGCAGGAACTGTTACTTCGGACAGGCGTCTCATACATACAATCCCTGGTGACAGAACTCTTCGCCTTGACGAGAGACCATGAATGTCACTTATGTGATATTCCATATCATGTTCAAATTACAGTTAATCATTATGAATCATATTCATTACAATTATTTCATCCAAGGGAATTACAACTCTATTCATAACCGAGTGTTTTAATTTTAATTGGATTCCAATAAATCTAATCACATTAAATTAATGTTCTAATTAGTATTAATAAACATTCTTTATTGTTACTTGAAATATGGTATTATCATACATACGTATTATTCAATTTTTAATAATTAGAAAAATATGGCATGATCACTTCAATCATAATCCTTTCTTTACCCTCTATCAAGACTAGTATCGACAGGAGTGGTATAGATCACTCACAGAGCAACCTACTACCCCAACGCTCCATGACTAGACACCATATCCACCTTATGTCAGGATACTATGATTTGATCATTTTGTGTTTGAGATGATAAGTATTTTAATCGAAGGTATACCATATATAATATTTATTAAAACCATTTTTATTAATATTATAAGGATATTCACTCAACAAATCCCCAATCCTATTCAAGCAACTTTGTTTGTTGGAATTGTTGTAACCAATTTGTGATAAAGATCAATTATCTTATCAAGTTGGTTATGGTTATTGTCATTTAAGGAAATAACCATCATCAATTATTACACAATTATTTATAAATAGTTATTTAAGGAAAGTAACCATTAATTTCACTAATTGATTGATTGATTATCGCAAGGTTCTTGATTATGAAAGTAATTTTCAGCAGTCACCCTCACTGAAATTAGCATATCTCAATCAATTTAAATCCAAATAGAGTAAAATAAATTTATATAGTTTGATAATTTGATTTAAAATAGAAAACAAATAATTTTACATATTTCCAAGCATTTTAAAAATGTAAATAACTCTTTAATTACATCAACATTTGACATCCCCGAAATAATGGATACATGTTCATTAAAATGATCATTACTTGAGCAATGGGTTCCAAACCACACAAACTAAAAATTCCACGATTCCCCTATTTAATGAGGAACATAATCCAAGTGAAAATTTGATTTTAAAAATTAAATAGGATGAACAAATCACATAAAATAGGGCTCCATGAAAAAAATCCGATAAAAAATTCATAAACCCTAAAGCGAAATTGTTATCCCAGGTTTATGGATCGTATTCGAAACCTCTAACCTATGGCTCCGATACCAAATGAAGGATATGATAAGATCCTTAAGCACATCATGGAAGCATGAGAATCGCATCGTATGCGATCGGGTGCGACTAGTCGTATTAGTAGCTCGAGGCAGCAAAATTTTAAAAAAAATTAAATAATGAAACCACATGATTCGAGAACACTTCTTGGATCATTTCATCTAAACGACAAACATGTGTTAGGTTTTCATCTTGAAGCATGATTACGATAAAGTCTCTAAACGAAGAGATTTTCTGTCTCAAGTCCGATCCAACAGAGGAGATGCTTGCGAGCGCATTGATGAAACATTTTCCTCGCAATCCATGTTGACGATCCAAGCGAAAAATCTCCTTATCTCATCACAAGAGATCTGATATCTTGTCGATGAGCGAGGTGCACTAAAGGATACAGAGATCTACTAGCAAACAAATCGGCAGCATAACGATGATGCTACGGCAATGGCGACTCTCTCTAGGGTCCCATGGTGGACAACCACAATGAGAGAGATAGAGAGACTTGGCATGTAGACAGAGTGATAGAGAGGGAGAGAGCATATTATCATTATTTCTAGAAGTGCTAGGGCTGCCTCTTCTTATATAATATTTTGGGAATCCATGGATCCCAATCCAAGGACTACACAAAATCAATGGATGAGATTGATTTGTACTTCTTTCAATGGATAAGATTTTGTTATAAAATCACAACATCAATTAATTTAATTTAGATTAAATATATATTAAAAATAAACATAAATTAATCCCAAATTAAGTCAATCAGGCAAGGAGATTCATGGAATGGAGTTTACCTCCTTCCATGGGGGGGGGGGGGGGGGGCGACCATCCTTTCCTAATGGGATTAGAACTTGCAATGCGCAATACAATATCGCCCCAATAATATGAGGACAAGATATTGGGGTCACTATGCATACGACCTTACACTTTCGAGAAGTAAAGAGCCTGATCCAAATGCGCTTGTATGCAGGAACCGTTACTTCGGACATGCATCTCATACATACAAACCCTGGCGACAGAACTCTTCGCCTTGACGAGAGACCATGGATGTCACTTATGTGATCTTCCATATCATGTTCAAATTACACTTAGTCATTATGAATCATATTCATTACAATTATTTCATCAAAGGGAATTACAACTCTATTCATAAGCGAGTGTTTTAATTTTAATTGGATTCCAATAAATCTAATCACATTAAATTAGTGATCTAATTAGTATGCAATAAACATTCTTTATTGTTACTTGAAATATGGTATTATCTTACATACATTTTATTCAATTTTTAATAATTAGAAAATTACGACATGATAACTTCAATCATTATCCTTTCCTTACCCTCTGTCATGACCAGTACCGACAAGAGTGGGACAGACCACTCACAGATCGACTTACTACCCCAACGCTCCATGACTAGACACCATATCCACCTCAGGTCAGGATAATATGATTTGATCATTTTGTATTTGAGATGATAGTTATTTCAACCGAAGTTATACTATATATAATATTTATTAAAATCATTTTAATTAATATTATAAGGATATTCACTCAAAAAATCCCCAATCCTATTCAAGCAACTTTGTTTGTTGGAATTGTTGTAACCAATTTGTGATAAAAATCAATTATCTTATCAAGTTGGTTATGGTTAATGTCATTTAAGGAAATAATCAGCATCAAATATTACACAAATATTTATACATAGTTATTTAAGGAAATTAAACATTAATTTTACTAATTGATTGATTGATAATCAGAAGGTTCTTGACTATGAAAGTAATTTTCAGCAGTGACCCTCAATAAAATTAGAATATATCAATCAATTTAAATCCAAATAGAGTAAAATAAATTTCTTTATTTTGGTAACTTGATTTAAAATAGAAAACAAATAATTATCACATATTTCTAGGCATTCTAAAAACGTAATTAACTCTTTAATTACGTCAACATTTACCATCCCCGAAATAATGGATACATGTTCATTAAAATGATCATTACTTGAGCAATCAGATTCCAGACCATGCAAAATCAAAATTCCATGGTTTCCTTATTTAATATGGAACATAATCCAAGTGATAATTTTGATTTTAAAAATTAAACATGATGAAAAAATCACATAAAACAGGGCTCCGTGAAAAAAATGCGATAAAAAAATTCATAAACCCTAAAGCGCCATTGCCATCCTAGGTTTATGGATTGTATTCGAAACCTCTGGCCTATAGCTCTAGTACCACTTGAAGGATATGGTAATATCCTTAAGCACATCATGGAAGCGTGAGAATCACATCGTATGCGATAGGGTACGACTAATCGTATTAGTAGCTCGAGGCAACAGAATTAAAAAAAAATAAACAATGAAACCACATGATTCGAGAACACTTCTTGGATCATTTCATCTAAACCACAAACATGTATAAGGTTTTCCTTTTGAAGCATGATTGCGATATAGTCTCTAAACGAAGAGATTTTCTGTCTCAAGTCTGATCTAATGGAGGAGATGCTTGCAACGCATTGATGAAACATTTTCCTCGCAATCCTTGTTGATGATCCAAGTGACAAATCTCCTTATCTCATCACAAGAGATCCAATGTCTTGTTTATGAGCGAGGTGCACTAAAGGATATGGAGATCCAAGAGCAAACAATCCAGCAACATAACAATGATGTTGCGACGATGGAGACTCTCTATAGGGCCCCATGGTGGACAACCACAATGAGAGAGATAGAGAGACTTGGCATGTAGACAAAGTGAGAGAGAGGGAGAGAGCATATTTTCATTGTTTCTAGACGTTCTAGGGCTGCCTCTTCTTATATAATATTTTTGGAGTACATGGATCCCAATCCAAGGACTACACAAAATCAATGGATGAGATTGATTTGTACTTCTCTCAATGGCTAAGATTTTATTGTAAAAGAACAACAACAATTAATTAAATTTAGATTAAATATATATATTAAAAAATCAACATAAATTAATCCCAAATTAAATCAATCAGGCAAGGGGATTCATAGAATGGAGTTTACTCCCTTCCATAAGGGAGGGGGGGACGACCACCCTTTCCTAATGGGAGTTGGTGGCCGTCCACCCTCCCAAGTAGGTAGATGACTATATTATGTAATCTCATGAAATCACATTTTTCCATGGAAATCTATGATATTTACTATAACGCTTGCTGTAAATTATTCTACAAAAACAATTCGTAAATAATTTATGAATATTGCAATCATGCCATCGAAAAATTGTAAATCACATTCACAACACCAAAATAAAATGTAAATTATATTTTCAATTAATTATACAATAAGAATTCAATTCTCAACAATAATTAATCAACAAATAAAAATAACAATAGGCTCTCTCTAATAACTTATACATCAGATTTCTTATATATATGATCCATATGGATAATGCTATCCACATTATTTATATCCATGATAATTAAATTACATTTAATAATCTTGGATCTCTATTCTCATGTACACAAAAAATAATCACATTCACATTATTCTCATCTTTGATAGTTAGATCACATTTAATTATCTCAGATAAATCTCCTTATAATATGAATCAAATTCATATTATTCACGATAATTAAATCACATTTAATTATTATTTTTTCTAAATGCTCATATACATATATCTATAGTAAATTTATCTTGAACTCTTTCAAGGCTAATGCGCTTTCTACACGTAAACTTGGAGATAAGGACATGGCGATTATATTGTTCCACGTATAGTGATTTGGATATTGAGATCATATCTCAAATAGATATCTTGCGGACCTCTCATAGATACTTGATTAAATCAAGACTACAAATCTTATCTTTTCATTGCATATGAATCATGTTCAGATCAATGTCCAACATTTGGACAAAGATCAGATCACTTTTCTACTAAGAGGATTCACTAAAATCAAGACCCGTTTCATCACTCCATAGGAATGGAAGCATCTTGGTTATACAATCGTTTATGATCACATCACCCTCAAGTATTCCTAATACCCGTACATACTGCATACTGGGAGACCTATAATAAACATGATGTTTTAGATCTCATTTATACTATCTTCTTCAGTTATTTGTCATTAAGTTTCTCATTTGATCATTGGGAGTTGGTATCGATCATATACTTTCCAAAAGCATATATCATACCTAGGTGTTGATCATATACTTTCCAAAAGCATATATCAAACCTTACAAATTCACTCAAGCTTTTAAAGCGAGACAAATATGCATGGAATTTAATCCTTCCCAATATCTCATAGGTGAGCTCATGTCTTCCAGTTCAGCAATGAACTTATATGATACCTTTGAGAGATTGTATTACTCATATGCATGCACACCAGCGTGCCAGTGTATAGACCTTGGTTAGGTCATCAACCTATTGGTCTGCCAAATTTTCATAGTCAAACATATAGTATAACATCTTTCTCCGGTCGGTGGATGCATGCCTACATCATGATAGTATACGACATACATCTTTGTTTACACCAATCTCGTTAAGTCAACTTCTCGACCTAACTTATCTAACACCTCCGAATATCTATTTCTATGTAGAGGACCTACATCAAGAGGTCAGTCAAATATAAGTTTTTAGAGAAAGGATTTTCATCTCTTTCTCAATATGGAGAGCCTCTCTTAATAATCATTTGACGGTGCTTCATAAGTCCTTAACCTAACTCTTTAGATATTTATCCAAGCACCACCCTTTGTGATTCAATAATTTAATAAAAATTGTATGATCATTAAGATGGTCATGGTACATAACCTTAATTGTACTGAGGGACCTATTATGCAAATTAGTTATCCTTCGTCTTAGATCAGGAAATGATAATTGCAATAACGTTTATTGCATAATGGATCACCGTGGGCTCACATGTCCAACATGAGTGATATGTGGAGACAACCATTTTCGATCCCAGAAAATGCGATCTGAACTTTTTCATGGTAAAAACAGCTAGAAGCTTTTTCTTGGTGATGGTGAAGTTTTTTTGAGCTTCATATAATGTTCTTCTACCGTAGTGAATAGCGAACGGCATATTTTCTTTCCTCTATCCCAATACAGCATTGGTGGCATAATCTGAAACATCTGTCATAATCTCAACAAGGTCTAAGTAATAATATCTTTCAACAGTGTAAAGGCATGGAGCACATGATCATCAACAAGAAAATACGTCTCCTTGCCTTTCAATTCGATCAACGGTCGAGCAAGTTTTCTAAAATCATTGATGAATTGTCGGTAGAAATCGACGTGCCCAAAGAATGACCGGACTTGCTTGATATTGGTAGGTGGCTCAAGCTATGAAATCACCTCTACCTTCGCGCGGTCAACTTCCATACCACGTTTTGATACATCATGACCTAGCATGGTCCCCTCTGTTACAATGAAGTTGCTCTTCTCTCATGAGAACATGAGGTTCACTTTGAAGGATATGGTATGATCCTTAAGCTCATCATGTAAGCAGGGGGATCACATCGAATGCGATCGGGAGTGACTAGTCACACTAGTTACTCTGGGCAACGGAATTTAAATTTTTTTAATGTGATGAAACCACATGATCCAAGAACACTTCTCGCATCATTTCATTTAAACCACAAACAAGCATTAGGGTTACCTCTTGAAGCATGGTTGCGATCGAGTCTCTAAACGAAGAGACCTCCTATCTCAAGTTTGATCCAATGGAGGAGATGCGTGCGAGCATGTTGATGAGGCACGTGCTCCTCTCAATCCATGTTGATGATCCAAGCGGTGAATCTCCTGATCTCGTCACATGAGATATGGCATATTCTTCACGAGCGATTCATACTGAAGGAGACAAAGATCCATGAGCAAGCTATCCGATAGCATAAGGACGATGCTGCAAAAAATGGTGACTCACAAGGGCTCCATGGTAGACGACGACTATGAGAGAGAGAGAGAGGCTTGGCATGTAGAGAATGAGAGAGAGAGATTGTTGATGATGTCCCTTGAAGAGCAAACGGTACCTCTTCTTATATAGTATTTTGGTATCCATGGATGTCAATCCATGTGCTCACAAATCCAATGGATGAGATTGATTTGTGTTTCTTTCAATAACCATGATCTTGTTGTAAAAACACAACAATAATTAATTTAATTTAAATTAATATATATTTTTAAATCAATATAATTAACTTCAAATCAAATTAGTCTTGGAGATAGTTAGGAAATGGACCTTAACCCCCAAAAGGGGGACAACCACTCTTCTCCTTTGGAGATTGGAAGCCGTCCACTCTCTTGAGGTGGACATGGTCTATCTCTTCAATACCTCATGAGAACTCATTATCTCATGATATATCTTTATCTCATGATATCTATAAGATTTACAACAACATTTTTTGTAAATTATCTTATAAAAATAATTCATAATTATCTTGTGAATATTTCAATCATGCCATTGTAAAAATGTGAATCACATTCACATCCCAAAATACAATGTAAATTATATTTTCAATTATTCATCCAATGTGAATCCAATTCACATCAATAATTAACTAATATCACAATAGGGTCTCTCTAATATATTTTAAATCACATTTATAATATATCTGATTAATATAGATAGTACTATCCACAATATTTATATTGGTGATAATGAAATCACATTTAATCATCTTGGATCTCTATTCTCATGTCCCAAATAATATGAATCACATTCATATTATTCACATCTTTAATAATTAAATCACATTTAATTATCTTAGATAACTTTCCTTATAATATGAATCGAATTCATATTTTTCATGATAATCAAATCACGTTTAAGTATCAATTTTTTCAATGCTGGCATACATAAATCAACAATGAAATTATCCATGAACTCTTTCAAGGATAATGCGCTTTCTAAGCGAATACTTGGAGATAAGGATAGGGCGATTGTATTATTCCACGTATAGTGACTTGGATGTTGAGATCACATCTCCAATCCAGATCTTGCTAACCTCTCATAGATGCTTGATTAAATCAAGACCGCAAATCTAATATTCTTGTTGCATCTGTATAATATTCAGATCAATGTCTAACATTTGGACCAAGATCATATCACTTATCTACTAAGAGGAGTTACTAAAATCCAGACCCGTTTCATCACTCCCTAGAAATGGAAGCCTCATGGTTTTACAATCGTTTATGATAAAATCACCCTTTGGTATTCGTAATACATGTACATCCTGCATTCTGGAAGATCCAGAAGAAACCCGAAGTATTAGATCAACTTTATATTGTCTACTTCAGGGTTTTATTATTAAGTTTCTCATTCGATCATTAGGAATTGGTATCGATCATATGCTTTACAAAAGCATATATCATACACCGGTGTTGATCATATACTTTCCACAAGTATATATCAAACCTACAAATTCAATCCAGCATCCAAAGCGAGACTACGTCTATGAAATTTGACTTTTCCCAATATCTCATGAGTGAGCTCATGCCTCCGGTTCAACAATGAACCTGTACGATCCCTTTGATAGATCATATTACTCATATGCCCTTGCATGCATACCAATGCGCTGGTTTATAGACCTTGGTTAGGTCATCAACCTATTGGTCTGCCAAATGTACATACTCAAACATATTGTGACACATATATCTCCCATCAGAGGATGTGTGCCAATATCGTGATAGCATACGATATAGGACTTTGGTTATCTCGATCTCGTTAAGTCAACTCTTTGACCTAACTTATCTAACACCTTCGAATCTCTATTCCTATGCAAAGGACCTGCATCAAAAGGTCGGTTAGATATCATCCCTCAAAGAAAGGATTTCCATCTCCTTCTCAGGTTGGATATCATCTCTTAATCATTATTTGATGTTGCTTGATGAGTCCTCAATCTAACTCTTTAGTTGTTCATCTAAGTACCAACCTCTATGATTCAACCATTGAATCAACAACTGTATGATCATTAATATGGCCATGGTACATTACCCTAATTGTACTAAGGGACCTGTTATGGAAATTAGTTAATCTTCATTTCAGATCACGGAATGATATTTGCAATAACATTTATTACATAATAGCTCGCTGTGGTCTTGCATATCCACCAATATCCCACTAGCCCAAAGAGCTATTAATGGGATATTATTTAAACCCATACTCATATGACAATCATAGGCTATTTATAAAAATAGCTAGGTAAGCTGATCAGTCACTATGTTTCCGAGAGACTATGCCAAGTCCTTTTACGGCACTTGCATATCCCCCTAGTAACAATGCTCACATCTAATGTGAATGTTGCATCTTATGCAATCAATACTCAATCCTATTAGTTGTAATGTCCTTTGACACTACAATTCAATAATTATTATAATAAGCATTTCTATAATCCTTATAAGAATACCCTGAAACCTAGAGATCTCTATCTCCTAAAGTATCCGCAGTTAAGACCTTTTAGATAACTATCTATAAAGTCTTTAGTTCTTAAAGATAAGACTTAGAGATAACTATATGTAAAGTCTTGTCATCTTTGAGGATTGTGTTATTACTGCAATCAAGTGTTTTATTTCCATACTAGAATTAGTAATAGTTTACTACTCCCACTACATGGTAGACAACTAGCCTTTGTACACATTTAGCATACACTCGGCTTCTCATAACTAATGCACAAGGGAAAGTAGTTCTAGTGTTCACTCCCTCAACTCCTTGAGGTGCTATCCCTTTAGATAGGCCAGTACCATATGTTAAGTGAAGGAAGCCTTCCTTGGGGTTTTCCAAGAATGGAATATGTGAAGGTTTACTACAAAAGCGACGGTCCCAATACCCTCTTTTCTTTACTTCTGAACATCTTCAGAACTAAGATTTAAGAGGTATCCTTGAGATCATATCTCATGTTATGGAACAATCAGGTTATAAAACACTTATTATTACCCTTATATCATTCCAAATGATTAGGATATCATCTACATTTAGCATGATAAATACAATGGCACTCCCACTAAGCTTCGTATGGTTCATGAAGATTCTATCTGAAATCATAACAATTATAATTTCATCAAATCTCATGTTTCAACTACAAAAAGCTTATTTGAGACCATAGATGGAATTCTTTAGCTTGTGTACCCTGCTTTCCCCAACCATGAAGACCTGAGGCTACTTCATGTGAATATCCTCAAATTGGTATTCATAGAGGATTGCAATTGACTTCCATCTTGAAGACGTCAAAGTCAAGTTGTGTTGCAACGCTTAGCAATTTTCTGATGAATTTAAGTATGGTCAATTGAGAACAAGTCTCATCGCAAGTGATGTCTTCTCTTCAACGTGTATCTCATGGCTATGAGCTGTGCTTTGAAGGTCTGTACCTTCTCATTAGGTTCCATCTTTCTCTTGAAGATCCAATTACAACTTAAAGGGTCTTACCCATATAGGTGGATCCTCGAGGGTCCACATGCAACATTTATATGTGATGTCTACTTTAGACTTTATTGTTAGCATCCATCTTTCCATGACATGATCTTTGTAGGCTTCATCACATGAAGTCAGATCATTGTCAGACTTAACTGAAACATGGAATACATCCTCAAACTCATTTGAAGAGGTATCAGTGTTTCATCTCTAATAAAACCTTTAGTTTCCAATTTCAGGAGGCTCATTATCTTCTCAAGATTAAATGAGTTCCTCCACTTCATTTTTATCTTGATTTTTTAGAGTTTCGTCCTCTAAGAATCACATTCTCAGAGATGAGATCTTTCAAGTCTCTAGGTCATAAAGTAGGTATCCAATACCATCCTTTATTTTCCTAATGAAGTAGCACTCTCTAGTGCTAGATTCTAGCTTACTTGCATGGAACCTTATTAAGAATATATATTTAGCCTCTACTACATATATACGTCAGAAACTAAGAGATATTTTTGCTAAGGTTAATAATTGATTAAATCATGTCACACATGATAAGTTGTATCTCCCTACAACTCTATTGAGTTTAGGTATATCAAGAGGAGTGAGATAGGAATGATATTCCTTTCTCCATAAGGTATTCCATGAATTCATCTAATAGGCACTGACTACCTAGATTAGATCTAATTCTTTTTCATCTTTCTTCAAACTTTTGTTCTAAACCAAAATTATGAAATGTTTGAACATTTCAAAGCTTTCTAAGGTGAAGGGAAGGAATCTCATATCACAAATAATCATCGAATGATATCACATATCATTAATGTTTATTATGATATAGATGATCTACATACATCAATATGTATGAGATCTTGAATACATTGGCATCTAAAACCATTCCCAGAGTGGGGTGCATTGGACAATTTATACTTTTGAATACAATATTCACAAGTATGTAAGATTTGAAATTTTAGACATTCTAAAGTTTCATCTCTTACTGTAACGGCATTGACTTTTTCAACAAAAAAATTCAAACACATTATCTTGGAATTAAATGCATTTAATTAATGGATTTAACCATCTCATTCTCAACATTAAAACCACAAGGGTCCCCATGCCCTCACGTCACTTGGTTTTGAGAGAGTTAAAGAGAGAGAGAGAGAGGAAGGTTATCTTACCGGCGTCTATCTTCGTCGTAGGAGAAGGCGGCGTCGAATCCGAAAAGGAAGAGAACACGGATTCGTGACGAAAAGAAGGCGCGAAGATCTCGACGAGTAGAGTTAAGCGTTGGATTCGAGGTATGTATCAGCTTTAGGATTTCGATTTCTAAACGTATGTATTGGGTTAGGTTTTTTTCGTATGAACTATGATCAATCCCAGATTACTATAATCTTGAAATTTACGTGTCAAATATTAGGATATGTATTATACCACTACACTAGATTTAGAATTGTATCACAAAACTTTGGCATGTAAAATCGTGTCTCAAGCTACGGATTAACGTGTAGATGCTTTTATTATTAATTAGATTTATTCATATATTTGATCCTTAAATCAAAGTCACATGAGCCATTGTTCTAATCCGATTAATGAATACCAACGAGGAAACGTGATTTCTTTTCAATATATCGAATGCTAGTGATTAATCATATATTGATTTTCTATATATTTGTGGGTGACTAGATTAGTAAAGCTTCTCTTATTATGAGCCAGAAAGGTGTACCCTGTGGAGGGTTCCAACCATATAAATATGTTAATAAGCCATGTAATATGATACCTTCAGCCTATATGTAGAGAAGCTATTATTACAAAAGTATTATTTCGCGAACACAGGTTGACATAATTATGCAATTCAGCCTATAAGAACCGATGCCATCACTTTTAACTATTTAGTTGAATTTAGACATCTTGAACATTGTCGAGAACATAGAAAGCATGGGGTGGATTAATAATAACAATGTTTTGTATGTAGTTAAATTCATTGCCAATTGGATTCTTTACGTTTTGGGCAAACATGGATTTCCCTAATAATATATCTTAAAAATATATTTCATGGGTAATATTATTTATTTTCCCACCATCTTTTAGTGTGATTTAATTACCTGATTTATAAGTATCTCTTAAATATGGTTGAATTATCTACATTCAATTAGGACAAAGAAAACATGCAACGGTTTATTTTTCTATGGAAAGATGGACCACATGTCATTAGGGCTTGACAACATGAACTTGAGTATTATACAAAAGTAAACTATATAATGATGCCTCTCTTTTATCAACCCCGAGGTGGTTATACATATTCGAATTATTTACGGTAATATTGGGATAAATTATACCTAATCATATTTTTATTAAGAAAAATACAAAGAAATATTAGTCATAATGATGTGACCAGTAATGCAACTTTTAGATTGATATCAAAAAATGTAAACCTTTTACGGATACTCAATATGCGTGTAAGAAGAGCATAGATAGTATATAATGGGTATAACGTGTATTGCAAAATAATGAATTCTTTGTCCTAGTTAAAAAGAAAGATTTCATAACCTTAAACAAGATTTAAGGCACATGCTCATAAGGAGTCACATGGACGACCACAAGGGGTCGTGTTAATGCCGCAAGGGGCAGCGCCGCAAGGGGCGTATGGTTGCAAGGAACCACCGAGGCAAAAGCTATGTCCTCTACAGTTGTAGCTACACTGTCAAGTCATGCCATGGACCGCAAGTGCCAGCGGTTAAAAACATATAAAAGATACGTAAATGAATGTTGTGCAAGAAAATGGTTTATAAGGAAAAACCATCATGAAAAATGCAAGGAATGGTTTAGTAAGAGAATGAACCATCACATGTTATACTAAAATTGGTTTAAGAAAGTTAAACCATCAAAGTCATGGGGGCTAATATGTAAAGTGGTTTATATATTTTTGTAGGTATATAATTTACTTGGTATTTTTGAAATATGTCTACAAGTAGAAATAAATGTTTGTCATGCCTACCTATGCAATTTACCTACTTTACATGTATACCCATGTTTATGAAAGAAGCCAAATAAACATGATAGAGATCGAACTTAGACATGCATGGGAATTATTTAGGCACGAAATATTGTGTATGCATGAAAATCTAAGTATATAATTTTTTTAACGGATCGAGTACCGTTAGAATACCCATGCATGGACTCCGATACATACTGGGCATTAGGCTCATACAAATTATGTTTGTTAATTTCAGGTGAAGAGCAAGGTTGATTGCATTTTCTAGATCATGCTACGGGCTCATTGAGATTGCTGGCGTGGTACAATTTATCTATGAAGATCTAGTGGATATCTATATGCCCACAGGAACTATCGAGTTGTTATCTTTTTTTAATTCTAGATTAGTTATATTTTTTTCAGTTTAGAGTTGTAATAATGGAACTCTAGTTGGAGGTATTTTATGGAATTGATATTTATCTCTGCTCATTGTATGCCATTTGTCCATTTTTGAGTAACGGTCGGGTTGTGCGATCAACTATCGCAAGCTTCTGTCGTTTGACACGATCCGTTCCGTTACAAATGGTATCAAATCTAGAGTTCCTCTGAGCATAGGATATCCACACTTCTTAGCGATCTAAGATTTATAGATAGAGAGATTTAGTATCAACACTCATTGACCTTTGTCAATTTTGAATCAGATGGCTCCTCGACGTGCTATTGAAGCCATTGGAGACCGTGACTCATCGACGAGCCAAGAAGCCGTCATGGGGATGCAGAGGCAGATGCTGGAGTTGATGACACTAATGACCCAGCAACAGAAGGGTCAGATGTCCAACTTGGATGGACTGACTCTAAAGACCTTCATCCAGCACGATCCGCCCACTTTCAAGGGTGATGAGCCAGAAAAAGCCGAACATTGGCTAAGAGAGATGGAGCTGACTTTTGAGGCAACGGATTGTCTTGAGGAAAAAAAGTGATCTTTGAGACATTTCGTCTGCAGGACAATGCAAAGGAGTGGTGGACTTCATGCAAGGGAATCCACTTTTCGAAAACTCCAGTCATTAAGTGGGATGACTTTGTTGAGCGCTTCACTGAGCGTTACATCCCTGAGCATGCTAAGGATGCTAAGCGTCAAGAGTTTATAAATCTCCGGCAGGGAAATATGACGGTCGAAGAATATGCAGCAAAATTTCAAGAATTAGAGAAGTATGGCAAGGGTATCTGCGCCAATGAAAAGAAACGAGCTAGAAAGTTTATAGAAGGCCTGAATGGGGGACTAAGCATGAAAGTGCTGACTAGAGGTCCCACGACCTTATCTGAGGCGGTTGCAGCAGCAGTGGAGATCGATGCAGCATACCGAAGGATACAGCAAGCGAATCCTCGGAAGCGCCCTCACAAGCCGAACTTCAATGACAAGAGGCGTCACACTGCAACGAATGCCAAGAAGACAAAGACTGATGATGTACCAGCAAATAGGAAGTACACATTTGAAGTGTGCCTGCATTGTGGTAGGAGGCATCCAGGAGAATGCTACAAGCTAAGCACTACTTGCTATAAGTGCGGAGAAAAGGGTCACTTCATGAAAGATTGCAAGAAAGATGTCAAGGATCAGAAGAAGCCATTCGAGCAGAAAAAGAAAGTAGCAGGAAGAGTCTTTGCTATCACTTCTGAGGATGCAGAAGGTGCCAACACGATGGTGGAAGGTACTCTACTAATTGAAAACCATTTATGTCATGTTCTTTTTTATTCTGGTGCCACGCATTCCTTTATCTCGAATGCTTTTGCGAGAAAGTTATGTTTAGGAGCTGTTGAGCTTCCTTATGCACTTTCAGTCTCTTCACCAATGGGTGATATTATTGCCACGGGTATGTTCTTAAAGGACGTACCTGTTTTGGTAAAAGAAGACACCCTCACTGCTAATTTGATATTATTACCCATCACAACCTATGATGTCATCTTGGGAATGGATTGGTTATGGGAGCATTACGCAGCGGTTTATTGTCGAGAAAAGAAGGTGGTCCTGAGTAGACCAAACCAGGAGGAGATAGTTATTCGGGGCACATGTAAGAGTGGGAGGTTGGTTATCTCATCATTGCAAGCAAGCCAACTACTAGCAGAAGGTTGCATCGCATTCCTTGATAGTATAATTAATACTGAATCATCACATACACGTCTTGAAGATTTAGATGTGGTCAGGGAGTTTGTCGATGTCTTCCCAGACGATCTTCCTGGACTACCTCCTCATAGAGAGGTTGATTTCTCAATTGATGTGATCCCAGGAACGGCTCCGATTTCCAAAGCTCCGTACAGAATGGCACCTGCAGAAGTTGAGGAGCTAAAGAAGCAGTTGCAAGAACAACAGGATAAGGGATTTTTACGTCCCAGTGTTTCTCCGTGGGAGCACCCGTTCTTTTTGTGAAAAAGAAATATGGGTCTCTTAGACTATGTATTGATTATCGTGGTCTAAACAAAGTGACCGTGAAGAATAGATACCTGTTACCTCGCATTGATGACTTATTCGACCAGTTGCAAGGAGCAACAGTCTTCTCAAAAATTGATCTGCGTACGGGTTATCATCAACTCCGAATAAAAGAGGAGGATATACCAAAGACAGCTTTCAGGACAAGGTATGGTCATTATGAATTTTTGGTCATGCCATTTGGTCTCTACTAACGCTCCTGCAGCTTTTATGGAGCTAATGAATAGGGTATTCCGAGAATACCTTGATAAATTTGTCGTTGTATTTGTGGATGATATATTGATATATTCATTCGATCCGGAGCAGCATCGAGTACATTTACATATTGTATTCGAAACTCTGAGGCAACACCAGCTTTATGCAAAATTCTCCAAATGTGATTTTTGGCTGAATAAAGTAGCCTTCCTTGGTCAGGTGGTATCTAAAGACGGTATTGAGGTAGATCCAACCAAGGTAGAAGCTGTGATGAATTGGAGGCAACCCAAGAATGTTTCTGAGATCCATAGTTTTCTTGGCCTGGCTGGATACTATCGGCGATTTATTCAGAATTTCTCAAGAATATCGCTACCATTAATGAAGCTCACTCGAAAGGATGTGAAATTTGTATGGTCCGAAAAGTACGAGTTGAGTTTTCAAGAATTGAAGCAGAGATTGACCACAACTCCAGTATTGGCCTTACCATCAGGCAGTGGAGGCTTCATGGTGTATACAGGTGCATCAGGCACCGGGCTCGGGTGTATTCTTATGCAAAATGAGAAAGTCATTGCTTATACCTCACGACAGCTAAAACCGCAAGAGAGGAACTATTCAACTCATGATTTAGAGTTAGCAGCAGTAGTCTTTGCTCTTAAAATTTGGCGGCATTATCTTTACGGTGAACAATTTGAGGTGCTCAGTGATGATAAGAGTCTCAAATACATTTTCTCTCAGAAGGAACTTAATTTGAGGCAGCGACGCTGGCTAGAGTTCCTAAAAGATTATGACTTCGCCATCAATTACCATCCGGCGAAAGAAAATGTCATAGCGGATACATTGAGTAAAAAATGGGAAGGTAAACTGGCTAGTTTAAAACTTCAATGGAAGATGGTGAAGGATTTTGAAGATTGGAAGCCTTTCTTGAGTAAATCGAGAAAGATATCATTTGCGACGCTCAAGATTCAACCAGAGATAATTGGGAAGATCTTGACTGCACAAAAAGTAGATGCTGATCTTCCTAAATTTGTAGAAGCATCTAAAAAGGAAGGTTCTGATTTCACCACCGAAACAGATGGAGTTATAAGGTACCGCAGCAGATTATGGATTCCAAGTGATATTGAGTTGAGGCAGGAGATTCTGGACGAAGCACACAGATCGATGTATACTATTCACCCAGGTACAACGAAAATGTACAAGGATTTGCAACGGAACTTTTGGTGGCCAAAGATGAAGAATGACATCGTAGAATTTGTTGCTAGATGCTTGGTATGTCAGCAGATCAAGATTGAACATCAGCGACCAGCAGGACCTGTTCAACCCTTGGAGATACCTGAATGGAAGTGGGAGCACATAACGATGGACTTTATCACCGGTCTACCCAAGACCACAAAACATCGTTATGACACCATATGGGTGATTGTTGACCGATTAACCAAATCGGCACACTTCCTACCTATCTGCTTGGATCAGTCGACAGATAGTCTAGCTGAATTATATGTGAATGAGATTGTCAGGCTTCATAGTGTTCCTGCTTCAATTGTATCTGATCGGGATACACGATTTACATCTCGTTAATGGAAGAGTTTTCAGGATGCTATGGGCACTCAATTGAAGTTTAGCACTTCATTTCATCCGCAGACTGATGGTCAGTCCGAAAGGACCATCCAGATGCTAGAAGATATGTTGAGAGCTTGTGCTTTAGATTTTGTGGGCAGTTGGGATAGACACCTTCCATTAGTGGAATTTGCTTACAATAATAGCTATCATTCGAGCATCAAGATGGCACCCTATGAAGCATTGTATGGGAGACCTTGCAGATCACCTTCGTGCTGGAGTGATGTTGGCGAGAAGCACATCCTAGGACCGAAACTTGTTCAGACAAGTAAGCAAGGTGTTGATCTAATCAGAAAAAGATTATTGGCAGCACAAACTAGGCAAAAATCTTATGACGATCGTCATAGAAGAGAGTTGAGTTTCGCGGTTGGGTAACATGTGTTCTTAAAGATCTCTCCAACCAAGGGCGTCTTACGATTTGGCAAAAGGGGGAAGCTAACTCCCAGATACATAGGACCTTTTGAGATTCTACAGTGGATCGGAGAGGTGGCATATCGTATTGCATTACCACCTCAATACTCGGAACTTCACGATGTATTCCATGTGTCTATGCTGAGGAAGTACACCCCTGATCCTTCACATGTGATCGAACATGAGGTCATTGATATTCAGCCAAACATGACCTTTGAAGAGAAACCTATACGAATCATTGATCTCAGAGATCATCAATTGCGTCGGCGCATAGTACCTATGGTCAAGGTCCTTTGGCAACACCACCAAAAGGAGGAGGCTACTTGGGAGCTGGAAAGTGAAATGCAGGAGAAGTACCCGCAACTTTTCGGTATGTCCCTCTACTAAGAAATTTCGAGGACGGAATTTTTATTAAGGGTGGTAGATTGTAATGACATGGACTTTTTCAACAAAAAAAATTCAAACACGTTATCTTGGAATCAAATGCATTTAATTAATGGATTTAATCCTCTCATTCTCAACATTAAAACCACAAGGGTCCCCATGCCCTCACGTCACTTGGTTTTGAGAGAGTTAAAGAGAGAGAGAGGAAGGTTATCTTACCGACGTCTATCTTCGTCGTAGGAGAAGGCGGTGTCGAATCCGAAGAGGAAGAGAACACGGATTCGTGACGAAAAGAAGGCGCGAAGAACTCGACGAGTAGAGTTAAGCGTTGGATTCGAGGTATGTATCAGCTTTAGGATTTCGATTTCTAAACGTAGGTATTGGGTTAGGTTTTTTCGTATGAACTATGATCAATCCCGGATTGCTATAATCTCGAAATTTACGTGTCAAATATTAGGATATGTATTATACCACTACACTAGATTTAGAATTGTATCACAAAACTTTGGCATGTAAAATCATGTTTCAAGCTACGGATTAACGTGTAGATGCTTTTATTATTAATTAGATTTATTCATATATTTGATCCTTAAATCAAAGTCACATGAGCCATTGTTCTAATCCGATTAATGAATACCAACGAGGAAACGTGATTTCTTTTCAATATATCAAATGCTAGTCATTAATCATATATTGATTTTCTATATATTTGTGGGTGACTAAATTAGTAAAGCTTCTCTTATTATGAGCCAGAAAGGTGTACCCTATGTAGGGTTCCAACCATATAAATATGTTAATAAGCCATGTAATATGATACCTTCAGCCTATATGTAGAGAAGCTATTATTACAAAAGTATTATTTCGCGAACACAGGTTGACATAATTATGCAATTCAGCCTATAAGAACCGATGCCGTCACTTTTAACTATTTAGTTGAATTTAGACATCTTGAACATTGTCGAGAACAGAGAAAGCATGGGGTGGATTAATAATAACAATGTTTTGTATGTAGTTAAATTCATTGCCAATTGGATTCTTTACGTTTTGGGCAAACATGGATTTCCCTAATAATATATCTTAAAAAGATATTTCATGGGTAATATTATTTATTTTCCCACCATCTATTAGTGTGATTTAATTACCTGATTTATAAGTATCTCTTAAATACGGTTGAATTATCTACATTCAATTAGGATAAAGAAAACATGCAACGGTTTATTTTTCTATGGAAAGATGGACCACATGTCATTAGGGCTTGACAACATGAACTTGAGTATTATACAAAAGTAAACTATATAATGATGCCTCTCTTTTATCAACCCCGAGGTGGTTATACATATTCGAATTATTTACGGTAATATTGGGATAAATTATACCTAATCATATTTTTATTAAGAAAAATCCAAAGAAATATTAGTCATAATGATGTGACCAGTAATGCAACTTAGATTGATATCAAAAAATGTAAACCTTTTACGGATACTCAATATGCGTGTAAGAAGAGCATAGATAGTATATAATGGGTATAACGTGTATTGCAAAATAATGAATTCTTTGTCCTAGTTAAAAAGAAAGATTTCATAACCTTAAACAAGATTTAAGGCACATGCTCATAAGGAGTCACATGGACGACCACAAGGGGTCGTGTTAATGCTGCAAGGGGCAGCGCCGCAAGGGGCGTATGGTTGCAAGGAACCACCGAGGCAAAAGCTATGTCCTCTACAGTTGTAGATACACTGTCAAGTCATGCCATGGACCGCAAGTGCCAACGGTTAAAAACGTATAAAAGATACATAAATGAATGTTGTTCAAGAAAATGGTTTATAAGGAAAAACCATCATGAAAAATGCAAGGAATGGTTTAGTAAGAGAATGAACCATCACATGTTATACTAAAATTGGTTTAAGAAAGTTAAACCATCAAAGTCATGGGGGCTAATATGTAAAGTGGTTTATATATTTTTGTAGGTATATAATTTACTTGGTATTTTTGAAATACGTCCACAAGTAGAAATAAATGTTTGTCATGCCTACCTATGCAATTTACCTACTTTACATGTATACCCATGTTTGTGAAAGAAGCCAAACTAAACATGATAGGGATCGAACTTGGACATGCATGGGAATTATTTAGGCACGAAATATTGTGTATGCATGAAAATCTAAGTATATAATTTTTTTAACGGATCGAGTACCGTTAGAATACCCATGCATGGACCCCGATACATACTGGGCATTAGGCTCATACAAATTATGTTTGTTAATTTCTGGTGAAGAGCATGGTTGATTGCATTTTCTGGATCGTGCTATGGGCTCATTGAGATTGCTGGCGTGGTATGATTTATCTGTGAAGATCTAGTGGATGTCTATATGCCCACAGGAACTATCGAGTTGTTATCTTTTTTTTAATTCTAGATTAGTTAAATTTTTTTCAGTTTAGAGTTGTAATAATGGAACTCTAGCCGGAGATATTTTATGGAATTGATATTTATCTCTGCTCATTGTATGCCATTTGTCCATTTTTTAGTAACGGTCGGGTTGTGCGATCAACTATCGCAAGCTTCCGCCGTTTGACACGATCCGTTCCGTTACACTTCCTAGTCTATTTATCTCATCAACAGACATATGTTCAATACTTGATGTCAAATCATCAATAAATGATCTTCATTCTCCTACTGATCTCACAAGGTTTAGTTTTTCAGTATTAGAAATGTTAATGAGCCATTCATTAATTTTCTAATTTAGTAGAGTCCTTCATATGTCAGATTGCTATCTAATATATATCCATCATAAGTCTTTATGATAGGTCTATTCCATAATTCATGTTTATTTCCAACATTTAGAAATAAACAATGAGTGTATTCTATTATTTGGGTCACTGAGACATTATTTAAGACTATGGACTCCCCCACTGAAATTGAGAAGTTTATCAATCCAATAGAGATTATTGCAACAATTGCATCAATATCCAACTGGAGGACTATAAAACCATAAGATCAAATTTTCTAGTCTTCTAAAACTTATGTACCCAATTGCAATTGTTATTATAAGATTGAGATAAAATTATTTGACTTTGATATTATATAATAAGAAAGATAATTTCAATGATTATATATAGATGTAGATTATTCCGATGCACTATATGAGTCATACTCTAAGGATTCTAAATAGACTAGATAGTCACACTATCAGAACACCAACTTATTAGAGTATTGGCATTCATCCATCTCTTTGGATGTCATACGAAAATTATAGAAGTACAGTCAACTCCTTGACTATCCTTCTTGCATGGGTTAGACCCATGCTTCTACTCCGCTCCTTTCATCTATAAACAATCAATACTTAAGACAAAGGATCTCATATGTTGAACTCAAAAAAGATTCATTGTAAGAGCATTTCATCACTCATACATTTTTCATTCAATTTATACAATATTAATATTTTGAAGCTTCATGAATGACTTGAGCATATATAGTAGAATGATGACATTCATCGTATCTACATCCAATTAAACTCTTTAAAACTTAAGTTCAGATAGGTACTCAAACATTTTGAATGCATCATCTCTTATAGAGACACCATTCTTGCATAATGTAGTGAAAAATGTCATTTATGATTAAATACCGAGAGCACATATGTATGCCAAAACATCTTCTATGATTTTATAAGGATTATTTGACAATTATGATCATCATCGACATGTCACTTCCAAAGTACATTTGATTAGAGATCAAGAATATAGAGACATACAAACCCTAGGGTTGTAGTCTTATTATATATTTAATCGTCATTCCTCATTATTACAAGGAAACATGCACATTGCAACCACACACATTATGTGTCCAATTACATGTACACTATCTTGATCGTGAATCCAATTCATGTGAATTTACTGGTCAATATTGAGTATAGTATTGAGTGGGTTTAATGATGGGTTATCTGAAATAATAAATTTGCATAAATATAAAAATAAATATATTTACGTTGATTTACGCATTTTTATATCAAAGTTGTCTTGCCTTGTCAACACTGAAAGTTCATTACCTTAATCATTTTCAATGTAAGACATATACTTACCATTATATCTCAAGAAAGATCTGGGATCTCCTTCCTTATCTTTGTGACATCCCAATAATATGAACCTAATGCTCCCAGGAGACTGGCCCAATCTCAAAGTTAGATCTCTCCCAACCAGTATGAATTGCGGACCATTTACCAGCTACCTGATCAATTCAATATGCTAAGGAAGTCCCAGACCGCTTACTGGCTACCCGGAGATATCCTCACTGGAGAACGACTAACCCTAAGACCAGTAGTCTAACGGAAGTTCAGGTACGACTCTAGCCTAGTGTGCGGGTCACTCTCTCTCTCCAAGAAAACCAACCAATGAGGGGGTGACTCTATCCAAAACAAATATTTTGAAGTGAGGTGGGTTTAGGGTCAAGTTTGCATTAGACATCCCAAATTTTATTGCTTTCACTTTTTAGGTATTTTTTAAATACAAACAACGCCTAATGAATTTTTCGATTTCCTTTGGTTATTTTGAGTCCAAAAATAAGGGGAGGAAGTTGAAAAAGCTGATGCGCGGCCAAACACGCCAACACTCTACAAAGCCGAAGCATGAAAAGATAGAGATGTGTACCTCTCGCCAACACTCTACATGCAGGGTGATCTGTGCATAAATTAAAATACTGGAATAAAAATATCTATATGTTGTACGAAGAAACCTTCCTTAAACGAGCAATTTCTAATGATCATGAAGCACAATAGTTAGCCAATCAAATTGAGTCTGGAGTCCGATCTTGTGAATCACTCGGTGCCCGCTACATTGAATCCTACTAGCATTGTATGCGATTCCTCATGGCGTATGGTCTCAAATCCAATTAAACCAACTTTTTCTTATTCTTTGTTAATAAGGTCCAATTTGAACTATAGGTGTATGCAAACAATTAAGGATTGGGCTTTAATTACGTCACAATAAATAAAAAATCCTAAGTACATGGGCCAAAACATTGAGAATTAAATATAAAGAAAGTGAGATAAAAAAACAAAATTGTGAAAAACTCAGTGAGGTCCCCCGAGCACACCAGTGATTCAAGTGTCCAAGAGAAGTCTAAGTATCCAAAATTTTTAAAATAATAATAAGTCTGCCAAAATAATAAACTATTCTACTCTATCTAAGATAAATAATTTCTCCTTTTCTCCTGCTCCTCCTTGGGTGCGGGTACTCCAACAGAAAGCCGAAGCATCCTCAGGCAGTTTCTCACACAAAAGTGAAATAGAGAAAGTGTTAGAAAAATAGTTACATCAAATAGAGATGAAAATAAGCAAAAAGAAGAAAAGCGACTACTAAGCCTTGCTCCCTGACAACAACGCTATTCTGATGAGTATCTAAGCGACACGAGTTAGGAAATCAGATAATAATAAGGGTTGTTGCGACCGGGATCACAAGGCTAACTCAACATGACGAAGATAAAAACCACTCAATCCAAAGGATAAATCAATTAAGGAAACAAAACAATGTAAGCAGTCTTCGCTATTTATTTTTACCTGGTATAACAACCAGGGTTAACCACAAGGAGTACAAAGAATGTACGAAGTAGTCATATTTCAGAAAATATTTTTGAGGGTTTTAAATTGGAAAATTTTTATAATTTTAATTAAGGGACACAAATAAGCAAATAAGAAAAAAGCACAATACATGCCTTTTTAATTTTTATTTAGGACTAAAATTGCTCAAAATATTTTTAGGTTTTTGAACTTAAAAGGTGTTTTTGGTAATTTTTTGGAAATTTTCTGATGTCTTTATGATTTTATAAAAATCAAACAAGGACTAAAAATACAAATAGTGCACAACCAGGACAATATTACAAGTTCAAAATTATTAACATGTCCTAAAGGTCTAGTTATGAATTTTACGAGAAACCATAGATAAAAAGCTATAAATAGAAACTGGAACGACATGTTGATTTTCTTTCTAGTAAAATTAATCTTATAGTTTTAAAATTTGATATCTATAATATATAATATGCAACACTATAAAAGTTTCAAAATATATCACTAAATTTATAAACAATTGTTTTATTAAATTTTAAAATATATACTTATACAAAATAAAGAAAATATCCTTGAAATAAATAAATCATATTTTTTAATAACGTCTCGAGCTCAAGATCTGGTTTATTATCTGGCATTTCTGGCCCAGAAAACTTGTTGAGCTTGGACCCAACTGGAGTCCTTGACCACAACCCGAAATGCTTAATACAAGTTATCTTGTAGTAGCTCTGGCTACTTATAAGCTACTATCACACTTTGTAATTACTATATGTTGTACCATGTTTTGGGTGCTACGACCACCTCCACTTATTTTTGCAACGTCCTCATTGCATAATGACTCAAGACATATTCCTTGTAACAATGGTAGCTTTACCACTTGTGTAGTCCTTTCATCCTAACTCTATGATAGGGTTGACTCCACCTTTTGGGTAGCATGTCCTTCCCATTATTAGAGGGAATCTGCTTTGATATAATCTGTAACCGTAACATCCCGACTCGATCTGTTATATGGTATTTACTCATCCAACTAGAGCCCTTTACTACATCTCAAAATGCTTAAGTTCAAGTTGTCTAGTAGTAGCTCCCACTACTTATAAGCCACTACCGTACTTTACAATTACTAGATGTGGTATTATTTTTGGGGTATTATATTTCTCTGTTATAATCTATTACATCTTACTTTTATTAATAGTGTCATAGAAGTAAAAACATTTAAGTGAAAATCAAATGGTTTAGGAAAAAGATAAATCGAAACATAATGCTAGCAAATCTATATTGAATTTCTTATTACCGGATATTTATTATAGCATCAGAAGTTTGATCCAAATGATCTTTAAATTGGATAGTAAGCCCTTAATGATCGATTAATGCAATAAAAACTCTATATTGTATTTCATTATATGTATTAAAATAATAAAGGTCCCTAAATTAGTATAATTAGGATAATATACGACGGTAGTCTTGATATCATACAGTTGTTAATCTATAGAGTTAGATCATAGAGGCTGATGTAGGGTTGTAGATGAAAAGAGTCAGATTGAGGGTAGAATCGGCATCGTCAAGTGATATTCAAGAATGACCTAATTGAGAAAAATTGCCATTTTTTAAATAAAAGGCGGATTTTCGATTGACCTCTTGTTGTAAGTTTTATGCATAGGATTAGACATATAGAGGTACCAGATTAATCATGTCAAGGTGTTGACTAAAAATCAAAGTTTTGACTAAATGCTAACATGTTGACTAAAAAATCAAAATGTTGACCAAAAATGAAATGTTGATCAAAGAGGTCAATGTTGGCTATAGCCAATATGTTTACCAAAGTTAAAAAGCTGACATGAGAGATCGAGATACTTAAACATGTATCATATGTTTTCATGAACATGCACAAATCCTTTAACTGGAGACAAATAATCATATATATGTCCGAGTTTGTAATGAATCTCATATTCATCAACTTTATTCTAATTATTTATTCATCTATCTTAACCTATTCATTTAACTTAATAATTAATTAAATATAATTAACTTTGGACCCAATATAAATAATAAAGGCTGATTATTGGAAATAATTAAAAATTTTAATTCATTTTATTGTATGTTTTATGTCTTATTATTTTATGTATTGTTTATTTATTTTTCTAGTTGGTCCACATGACTCCTCCTTTTTGAGCCATGTAGCACATCCCTTTATCTTATCCGCCTCTTTTCTCCATTGTTCGATTAGTTGATCAGATGGTTGTGAGCTCTCCATCTCTGCTCTCATCAAAACTGCAAGATCAAATGATCAAGCAACCCTCCTCTTCTTCATCGTGCCTCCATCATGATCGTTGGATTTCTTGATCCAATGGCCCTTCGTTGTAATTAACATCCTCATGTTATACATCCAAACTTGCACCTCTTCATCGAAGGATCTTCTCAAATTTATCCTCATCACTCTACGTGTCCTCACGACACGATTCCAGTAGCATGTTGACACCCCCTTATCCCCCACCTTCGCCAACTTCTCCATACTTGCCATCTCCCTCAGATTAGACAACCTACCAACTGTCGAAATCACCGCCCAAACCAATGGGATTCTACAGAACCTAAGGTATTGGATGACCGTTACCCTTTATCCAACTTTACGCGAGACATCTCTGAAGAATTGTTAATTGGCTAAACAATATGCTCTCATTGTAGCATAGGCCAATCAACAGTCACTCAGAGAAGATCTCCGTGAAGAGTTCTCAGCTTTAACTTTTACTTGGGCAAGTCTAGCGTCGAACATATGGACATGGGCAATTATCTAATTCAAACAAAGACCTAATTATTTATTTGAAATTTTTTTAGCTTCTAGGTCAAGAAAAGTACAAAGAAACACACAATATGGATTTTTTTAAAACATTTTATGCAATTAGTTTACATGACAAACAATGATGTAGTGTACTCACAAAGACAAACAAACACAATATGCTCCTGATTTAATAAAATATATACTTGTAAATTCAATTAACTAATTAATGATCAATTAGTAATAAGACGAGTGTTATTCAACCTTAATTAGAATAAATAATTTTTTAATTAATAAAAGGGTGAATAGTCAAAAATAGCACTCTAAAGTTAATGCGAAAATTTATAGATCAAATCAATGATTTAATTCCACTAAATTAAAGAGAACAAAAATTGCTTTCTAATGACATATGTTCATTAAAAATGGATAATTGGTTCACAAGTTATTAAAAGAATACTGTAGGGGCATTAATGTAATACAACATGGTTTATTTAATTATAAAAAAGTCCAAATTGGACTAAAATGTAAAATACAAAAACACGCTCAGGCATAATTACACTTTTTTAAAGGACGTAACGTATGTGCAATTTGTGATCATTCCTAGGCTTATATGAAATTTTACCAGAAGCATGTATGCTTTGAACGTGACCAGGACTAGGCTCGGTTGCGAGGCTCGGGCCACATGTTACTCATTGGTGGCTCGTGGTATGTTCGGACGCTTCAAGCCTTAGAGGACCAAACCAAACGATAGTTGTACGCTACATTCTTCCCCCTCCTCATCGGAAGGAAACACTCAACAAGGTCGATATTCCTCCTCCGCATGTGTCTGAGCTGCTTAAGAGTTGGGAATGCCACTGGAGAACAAGCGATCACGACAAAGTCCTCATTTCTCTAAAGAGTGCCCTAGAACACCATGGGGACCTCTGGTGTCGGAGGCGAAGGTCTGTAACTTTCCTCCGATTGAATTTTCATCATTGAAGACATCTTGCCACCTACATGTGTTAGGGAAACTAGCCCAAGCACAAGCGAGTGTCATGAGAGTAAAATAGTTGGAATGGTGGCTTAGTTGGAGGTGATATATAAAGCCATGAATGGTTCTCAAGCTTTGCAAGCTTGAGAATGGATCTAGGTATTGATGAGCATGGAGAAGAGAAACGAGATAACAAGGCTGTGTGAGAAGAAACTTAAGGTGTGGTGAGGTTTTGGTATGATTGAATGAGAAAACATATGCTTAAATGAGTCAGAAGTAAATAGAGAAAATGGAACGAACACTAATTTCAAGAAATGAATGAGATTGAAATGAATGATCTTTGTCAGCAAAGAAGCTTGAAGCCTTATAGAATTGTCACTTGACCACCTTGGCTAAGTGGAAGTTTGATCAGCTGCGAACAACATCTAAAACATGACCAACTTTGGTCAAGGATCTCTCCTGAGAAGGTCTCGATCATCGCTCACACAATCACTCTCTCATTGTCACTCAAGGAGGACATGGGCTCGAAGACAACTCACGGAATGGTGGATAAATGAAGCAGTTGCTGGAGAAGAGGTTTTGATGGAGGAGAATATGGTGGTTGTACGATTTGAGGGTGGTGGTTTCAACCACCGACCAGAGGAGTGTTGGACATGTGACCCCACGGCGAGCCATTATGCAATAAATGTTATTGCAAATATCATTCCCTGATCTGAAATGAAGAATAAATAATTTGCATAATAGGTCCCTCTGTACAATTAGGGTTATGTACCATGGCTGTCTTAATGATCATACAGCTGTTGATTCAATTATTGAATCATAGAGGCTGGTGTTTGGATGAATATCTAAAGGGTTAGATTGAGGACTCATCAAGCACCGTCAAATGATTGTTAAGATGTGATCTCCAGCCTGAGTAGGAGATGGCAATCCTTTCTCACATAGGTTGATATCTGACCGACCTCTTGATGCAGGTCCTCTGCATAGGAATAGAGATTCGGAGGTGTCAGATTAGTTAGGTCAATGGGTTGACTTAACGAGATCGAGATAACCTAAGTCCTATGTTGAATGCTGTCACAGCATAGGCACGCATCCTCTGACCGGAGACAGATGTATTGCTATATGTCTGAGTATGTACATTTGACAGACCAATAGGTTGATGACCTAACCAAGGTCTATACACCGGCGCGTTGGTGTGCATATAAGGGCATATGAGTAATACGATCTCTCAAAAGGATCATACAGGTTCACTGCTGAACCGGAAGACATGAGCTCACTCATGAGATATTGGGAGGAATCAAATTCCGTGCACGGTCGTCTTGCTTTGGAAGCTTGACTGAATTTGTAGGTTTGATATATACTTTTGGAAAGTATATGATCAAGACCTAGGTATGATATATGCTTTTGGAAAGTATATGATCGATACCGAATCCCAATGATCAAATGAGAAACTTAGTGATCAAACCCTGAAGAAGACAGTGTAAAATTGATCTTGATCTTCGAGTTGACCATGGGTCTTCCAGTATGCAGGATGTACAGGTATTGGGAATACCTGAAGGGTGATGTGATCATAAACGATTGTATATCCATGACGCTTCCATTCTGAGGGAGTGATGAAACAGGTCTGGATTTTAGTGACTCCTTCCAGTAGAGAAGCAATCTGATCTTAGTCCAAGTGTTGGACATTGGTCTGAATGAGATTCAGATGTAATGAGAAGATTAGATTTGCGGTCTTGATTTAATCAAGCATCTATGGGAGGTTCGTAAGATCTGGATTTGAGATGATATCTCAACATCCAAGTCACTATACGTGGAATAATACAATCGCCCTGTCCTTATCTCCAAGTATCTGCGGAGAAAGCACATTATTCTTGAAGGAGTTCAAGAATAATTCATTTGATGAATTCCATATCCAAGCAAGAAGAACTTGATGATTAAATGAGATTTAATTATCAAGCTTAATATGAATATGATTCATATTGTGAGAATTATTATCCAAGATAATTAAATGGGATTTAATTATCAAGGATTAGAGAATGTGGATAATACTATCCATGATATATGTGTGTTATAAATATGATTTATAATATACATATATAAGAGAGAGAATCTATGTAAATAGCATTTGTTAATTAATTGTGTGGATTGGATTCACATTAATTAATTAATTGGAAATGTAATTTACAAATTAGTTTGGGTTGTGAATATGATTCACATAATGATCAATGGCATGATTGAAATATTCACAAATTAATTTGGAATTAATTTGGTAGATATTATTGCAATAATAGTTATTGTAATTTATTAAGAAATAATAAGATAAAATAAAAGGAGACAAAATAACACCCCAATTTAGGGGAGGTTGGTTGACTCCATTTTATTTATCACATTATCTCTTAATTAGTTAATGTTAAATTAAATTATGTTGATAATGTTGCAACATTTTTTAATTTAAATTAATGTTGTTGGTTTTAATCAACAACAATCATAGCCATTGATTTACATGGACCAAGCATAGCCCTTGGATCCATGTGTCCCATGGATTGAGATCCAATGGATCCTAAACTAATATAAATAGAGGGCTAGGGTAGCCTTCCATGGTACATCATTAAGAGTTGTACAAGGTGACAACTCTCTCTCTCTCTCTCTTTCTCATTCTCGCCCTCTCTCTCTTTCTCTTCTCCATTAAGTGGCCGTCCACTTTGTGTTGAGAAAGGAGAGACTCTCGGCTTCTTCTTCGACGACTCGTGGATCTCCATCTTCTTTGGAGTTTCTTACTCTAAAGGAAGACGACGGATTTCGTTTGACGAAATCGGGGGAGCCATCGCTTGGATCTTCATCGAGGATTGCGGGAAGGAACGTGACTCATCATCGCGCCCGCAAGTGCGTTCTTCGTGGATCGGACTTAAGATAGGAGGATCTCTACTTTGGGATATCGCGATCACAACCACGCTTCAAGAGGTATTCCTTGTACTTTGTGGTTTGATGAAACGATCCGAGAAGTGTTCTCGTGATCATGTGGTTTCATCTTCAAAGTTAAAAAATTTTAATTTCCGCTGCATCTAGCATCTAGTACGACTAGTTGCTCCGAATGCATACGATGCGATCGACACGCTTCCGTGATGCGCTTGAGGATTCTCAATATCCTTCAAGTGGTATCAGAGCCATAGGTTGAATAAGGGTTTGGATATGATCCATAGACCTTAGACGATTTGGTTCTTGAAAGGGTTGCGAAATTTTTACTGCATTTCAATTTTCGCACCTCTGTCTAATTGAATTTTTTCAACACTGTTTAAAATGTTTAAACACGAAATTTTCAATTAGATTTTGTTCCCCATTAAACAAGGAAACCATAGGACTTGAGTTTACTAAATTTGGACTTCATTTGCTCAAGATATGGCTTTTTGAATATGACTATATTCACTGTTGCGGGAACTGCGGATTTGAACGTGCTTAATGAGATAATTACGGTTTTAATCCGCCTTGAAATGCGTGAATTATCACTTGAGTTCTTTAATAAATCAAATAGGCAATCTTTGGAAACTGAGTTTGCATTTTTTGGATTTAAATTGATCAAGATAAGTTAATTTTAGTGATTGGGGGTCACTGCTGGAAATTAACATTCTTTGATCTTGAACCTTGTGATATGTCATTCAATTATCATGATGAAAATTAATTGTTAATTTTCTGGAATAATTAGTGATAAATATTTGTGAAATATTTAAAGAAATAATTATTTCATTGAATGACACTTGCCTAAACCACAATGATGAGATATTAGATCTTGATCATTGGTTCATCAACAAACATTGCCTTCATGAAAACTATAGTTTATCCTACAATAGTTGTAGGACAACTTTTACATGAAAAACCCTTTTGCTTGAATAGGATTGGGGATTTGTCTAGCAAATCTCCTTATAATCAAAAATGTTTTGATTTATATTATATGGTATAATTTCGGTTGAAAAACCGATGAACATCTCAAAGTACATGATGGTCTATCTGGTATTATACTTTCCCGAGGCGGATGTGGTGCCTAGTCGGAGAGCATTGGGGTAGCGGGTTGCAACGTATGTGGTCCGTCCCACTCTCGTCGGTACTGGCCATGACAGCGGGTAGGGATTGTATAATGCCGGAAAAAGGTCAAAGTGTATTTTTCTAATTATTAAAATTCGAATAATACGTACTTTGAGAATATACCTACTATTCAAGTAAAAGACATGTTTGTTGATTGATGATTGGATTAATGATTAATTTAATGTGATTAAATTAATTATATCCAATAAACACTCTATTATGAATAGATGTGTATTTCCCTTGGAAGAATTAATTATGTGAATGTGATTCACAATAATTAATTACAATTTGAATATGAGGTGGAGGATCACATAAGTGACATCCATGGTCTCCCGTCAAGGCAAAGGATTCCGTCGCCAGTTGTTGTGTATGGGAGACGCCTGTCCGAAGTGACAGATCCTGTGCATGATTTAATTGAATCGGGTTCTTTGCTTCTCGAAAGAGTAAGGCCGTATACGTAGTGACCCCAATATCGGGTCCTCATATTATTGGGGCGATATTGGATTGCGTATAGCGAGTATTAAGCCTGTTGACGGTTGGTTCAATTAATGACGGGTCAACATCATCTTAGGGGTGGTGGGCCCGGGTGTTAAAGACCGAATTGGGAGATGCAAGTTGGACTTGCAAGGCGGAATGTGTTCCCGCTTCTTTTTATCCGAGTTGTAGGTTCTCATATTATTGGGATGCAACGAAGATAGGAAAGTAGATCCCAGATCTTGCTATAGATATAATGGTAAGAATATCTCTTACATTGAAAGTAATTAAGGGAATGAACTTTCAGTGTTGACAAGGCAAGACAACTTTGATATAAAAATTCCTAAATCAAAGTAAAACATGTATATATATAATATATACACTTATGCAAATTTCTTATTTCAGATAATCCTTCATTAAACCCACTCAATATTATACTCAATGATAACCAGTAAAAATATCTTGGATTGGACTCACGATCCAGATATTGTACTTGCAATTGGACACATAATGTATGTGGTTGCAGTGTGCAAGTCCCCTCAACATAATGAGGAAGGACAATTAAATAAGACAATAAGACATCACCTTAGGGTTTGTATGTCTCTATAGTCTTGATCTTTCATCGAGTGTACTTTGGAAGTGACATGTCGATGGTGATCGTAATTGTCGAATAATCCTTATAAAATAAAAGAAGATATTTTGGCATATATGCTCTAGACATTTAATCATGAATGACATGGTTCTCTGCATTATGCAGAATGGTGGCTCAAAAGAGATGATGTATTCAAAATGTTTGAATACCTACCTGAACCTAAGTCTCCAAGAGTTAAGATGAATGTAGATATGATGAGTGTCATCATTCTACTATCTATACTCAAGTCATTCATGAAGCTTTATGATATTCATATTGTATGAATTTAATGAAGCATGTATAAATGTTGAAATGCTCTTACATTGAATTCTTTTGAATTTAACATAAGAGATTCTTTGTCTTGAACAATGGTTGTTTATAGATGAAGAGAGTGCAGTGGAAGCATGGGTTGGACCCGAGTAAGAAGGAAAGTCAAAGAGTTGACCTACTTCTGTGACTTCCATATGACATCCAAAAGTTGGATGAATGCCAATACTGCAATAAGTTGATGCACTGATAGTATGACTATCAAATCTGTCTAAAATCCTTAGTGAAGGACTCAGATAGAGCATCAGAATAATCTACATATAATCATTGACTCTGACTTTCTTATTTCATAAGATAGAGTCTAACAATTGTATCCCAATCTTCTAATAACATTTGCAATTGGTTGCATGTATATATTAGAAGATTAGAAATTTGATCTTAAGGTTTAAAAGTCATCTACATGGATATTGATGTAGTTGTGACAACAATCTCTGTTGGATAGATAGACTTCATATTCTCAGTGGGAGAGCCCTTAGTCTTAGAGAATGTCTCTATGACCTAGATATTAGAATACCCTCATTGTTTGTTTCTAAATGTTGGAAATAAACATGAATTCTGAGATAGAACTATCATAAAGAGTTATGATGGAAATATTTCAGATAGTAATCTAACATCTAGTGGACTCCACAAAATTAGAAAATTAATGAATGGTTCATTATGATTTCTAATACTGAAAATCAAACCTTATACGATCAATAGGAGCATGAAGATCATTTGACAATGATCTGGCATCAAGCCTTGGATGTTTGTCTGTTGATTTGATCAATAGACTAGTAAGATATGAAACTTTAGAATGTCTAAAATTTCAAATCTTACATACTTGTGAATATTGTATTCAAAGTAAAATGTCCAATACACCCTTCTCTGGGAATGGTGTTAGATGTCGAGGTATTCAAGATCTCATACATATTGATGTATGTAGATCATCTATATCATAGTAAACGTTATGGATATGTAATATCTATTGATGATTACGTATGATATGAGATTTCTTCTCTTCACCTGAGAAACCTTTGAAATGTTCAAAGATTTCACAATTTTGGTTTAGAACCAAAATTTGAAGGAAGAATAAATGAATTTGATCTAACCAAGGTAGCAAGTACCTATTAGATAAAATTCAAAGAATACCCTATAGAGATATGAATATCATTTCTATCTCACTCCTCCTGGTAAACCTGAACTCAATAGAGTTATAGGGAGATACAATGGGATCATGTGTAACATGATTTGATCAATGATGAATTTTAGCATAATTATCCTCTTAGTTTCCTGGTATATATGTGTAGTAGAGACTACAATATATATCCTTAATAAGGTTCCATGGATGTAAGCTGGAATCTAGAACTTGAGAGTGCTACTTCATTAGGAAAATGAAGTATGGTATTGGATACCTACTTTATGACCTTGAGATTCTTAAAAGATCTCATTTCTGAGAATATGATTCTTAGAGGATGACTCTCTTAAGAATCAAGATGAAAATGAAGTATAGGAACTCATTTAATCTTGAGAAGATAATGAGACTCCTGAAATCGGAAACTAAAATGACAATTAAAGATGAAACATTAATACCTCTTCAAATGAGTTTGAGGATGTATTCCATGTGTCAGCCAAGTCTGACCATGATCGGACTTCATGTGATGAAGATCCTAAAGATCATGACATGGAAAGATGGATATTAGCAATAAAGTCTAAAGTAGACTTCATATACAAGTGTTGTATATGGACCCTCGAGGATCCACCTGTAAGGGTTAGACCCATAAAGGTGTAAATGGATCTTCAAGAAGAGAGGGAACCTGATGAGAAGGTAGAGACCTTCAAAGCTCGGTTCGTAGCCATAAGCTACACATCGAAAGAGAAGACATTGCTTGCAGTGAGACTTGCTCTTCGGTAACCATGCTTAAAGTCATCAGAATATTGCTAACCTTAGCTACACAACTTGACGATTGCATCTTCAGGATGTAATTCAAGATTGCATTCCTCTAAGAATAACACTCGGAGGATATTCACATGAAGTAACCCCAGGGCTTCATGGTTGAGGAAAGCAATGTGAAAGCTAACGAAATCCATCTATGGACTCAAATAAGCTTTTTGTAGTTGGAACATCAGATTTGATGAAATCATAAGTGTTATGACTTCAGATAGAATCTTGATGTACCATGTGAAGCTTAGTGGGAGTGCCATTGTGTTCATCGTGCTAAATGTAGATAATATCCTAATCATTTGGAATGATATAAGGATGATAATAAGTGTTTTATGATCTGGCTATTCCATACCTTGAGATATGATCTCAAGAATACCTCTTAGATCTTAGTTCTGAAGTTGTTCAGAATCAAAGAAAAGAGGGTATTGGGACTGTCACATTTGTAGTACACCTTGGACATATTCCATTCTTGGAAATTCCAAGAGAGGCTTCCTTCCCTTGAGATTTGGTACTGACCTATCAAAAGGGATAGCACCTCAAAGAGTTGAGGAAGTGAATGCTAAAACTGCTTGCACTTGTGCATCAGTTACGAGAAGCTAAGTGTATACTAGATGTGTACAAAAGTCAGATATCTGCCATGCAGTGCGAGTAGTAAAGTGTTGCTAATCCTACTATGGAGAGAAAACACTTGATTGCAGTAATAACGATATCTTCAAAGATGACAAGACTTTAGAGATAGTGATCTCTAAGTCTTATCTTCAAGAAATTAAGATTTTTAGATGGAAATCTAAAAGGTCTTAACTGCAAATACCGTAGGAGATAGTGATCTCCAGGAATAAGGGTATTCTGATAAGGATTATGGAAATACTGGTTATAATAATTATTGAGCAATAGTGTCAAGGACACTATAACTGCTTTGACTAGATTGAGTATAGGTTGCATTAGATGCAACATTCGCATTGGATGCGAGCACTGTTACCTAGGGATATGCAAGTACCGTAAAAGGACTTGGCATAGTCTTTTGGGAACAGAGTGACTGATCAGCATACCTAGCTATTTCTAAATGGCCTATGATTGTCACATGAGTGTGAGTTTAAATGATTAGCCCATTAATGGCTCTTTGGGCTAGTGGGAGATTGTTGGACATGTGACCCCACGGCGAGCTATTATGCAATAAATGTTATTGCAAATATCATTCCCTGATCTGAAATGAAGAATAAATAATTTGCATAATAGGTCCCTCTGTACAATTAGGGTTATGTACCATGGCTGTCTTAATGATCATACAACTGTTGATTCAATTATTGAATCATAGAGGCTGGTGTTTGGATGAATATCTAAAGGGTTAGATTGAGGACTCGTCAAGCACCGTCAAATGATTGTTAAGATGTGATCTCCAGCCTGAGTAGGAGATGGCAATCCTTTCTCACATAGGCTGATATCTGACCGACCTCTTGATGCAGGTCCTCTGCATAGGAATAGAGATTCGGAGGTGTCAGATTAGTTAGGTCAATGGGTTGACTTAACGAGATCGAGATAACCTAAGTCCTATGTTGAATGCTGTCACAGCATAGGCACGCATCCTCTGACCGGAGACAGATGTATTGCTATATGTCTGAGTATGTACATTTGACAGACCAATAGGTTGATGACCTAACCAAGGTCTATACACCGGCGCGTTGGTGTGCATATAAGGGCATATGAGTAATACGATCTCTCAAAGGGATCATACAGGTTCACTGCTGAACCGGAAGACATGAGCTCACTCATGAGATATTGGGAGGAATCAAATTCCGTGCACGGTCGTCTTGCTTTGGAAGCTTGACTGAATTTGTAGGTTTGATATATACTTTTGGAAAGTATATGATCAAGACCTAGGTATGATATATGCTTTTGGAAAGTATATGATCGATACCGAATCCCAATGATCAAATGAGAAACTTAGTGATCAAACCCTGAAGAAGACAGTGTAAAATTGAACTTGATCTTCGGGTTGACCATGGGTCTTCCAGTATGCAGGATGTACAGGTATTGGGAATACCTGAAGGGTGATGTGATCATAAACGATTGTATATCCATGACGCTTCCATTCTGAGGGAGTGATGAAACAGGTCTGGATTTTAGTGACTCCTTCCAGTAGAGAAGCAATCTGATCTTAGTGCAAGTGTTGGACATTGGTCTGAATGAGATTCAGATGTAATGAGAAGATTAGATTTGCGGTCTTGATTTAATCAAGCATCTATGGGAGGTTCGTAAGATCTGGATTTGAGATGATATCTCAACATCCAAGTCACTATACGTGGAATAATACAATCGCCCTGTCCTTATCTCCAAGTATCTGCGGAGAAAGCACATTATTCTTGAAGGAGTTCAAGAATAATTCATTTGATGAATTCCATATCCAAGCAAGAAGAACTTGATGATTAAATGAGATTTAATTATCAAGCTTAATATGAATATGATTCATATTGTGAGAATTATTATCCAAGATAATTAAATGGGATTTAATTATCAAGGATTAGAGAATGTGGATAATACTATCCATGATATATGTGTGTTATAAATATGATTTATAATATACATATATAAGAGAGAGAATCTATGTAAATAGCATTTGTTAATTAATTGTGTGGATTGGATTCACATTAATTAATTAATTGGAAATGTAATTTACAAATTAGTTTGGGTTGTGAATATGATTCACATAATGATCAATGGCATGATTGAAATATTCACAAATTAATTTGGAATTAATTTGGTGGATATTATTGCAATAATAGTTATTGTAATTTATTAAGAAATAATAAGATAAAATAAAAGGAGACAAAATAACACCCCAATTTAGGGGAGGTTGGTTGACTCCATTTTATTTATCACATTATCTCTTAATTAGTTAATGTTAAATTAAATTATGTTGATAATGTTGCAACATTTTTTAATTTAAATTAATGTTGTTGGTTTTAATCAACAACAATCATAGCCATTGATTTACATGGACAAAGCATAGCCCTTGGATCCATGTGTCCCATGGATTGAGATCCAATGGATCCTAAACTAATATAAATAGAGGGCTAGGGTAGCCTTCCATGGTACATCATTAAGAGTTGTACAAGGTGACAACTCTCTCTCTCTCTCTTTCTCATTCTCGCCCTCTCTCTCTTTCTCTTCTCCATTAAGTGGCCGTCCACTTTGTGTTGAGAAAGGAGAGACTCTCGGCTTCTTCTTCGACGACTCGTGGATCTCCATCTTCTTTGGAGTTTCTTACTCTAATGGAAGACGACGGATTTCGTTTGACGAAATCGGGGGAGCCATCGCTTGGATCTTCATCGAGGATTGCGGGAAGGAACGTGACTCATCATCGCGCCCGCAAGTGCGTTCTTCGTGGATCAGACTTAAGATAGGAGGATCTCTACTTTGGGATCTCGCGATCACAACCACGCTTCAAGAGGTATTCCTTGTACTTTGTGGTTTGATGAAACGATCCGAGAAGTGTTCTCGTGATCATGTGGTTTCATCTTTAAAGTTAAAAAATTTTAATTTCCGCTGCATCTAGCATCTAGTACGACTAGTTGCTCCGATTGCATACGATGCGATCGACACGCTTCCGTGATGCGCTTGAGGATTCTCAATATCCTTCAAGGAGCACGCGAGAAGATGATGAGGAATGGAGGTTAGGAGAAGGTAACCAATGAACATGGAGGAGAATGGTGAAGAGAGATGGAAGAGGGTTTGTCGGACGTTGTTAAGAAAAGGTGTTATAGAAGGAGAGGCACGAAGGGTCACAACGCTTTAAAAGATGAAATTGGAGGTTTACGACGGCCTCCTATCTGTTGGATCTAATGATCCAATAGTTCAGGAAGTGGCAAAAAACAAAAGGAGAGGCAAGGGCCACGTGGTGCGTTGAGATGGCACCACGTGAGCCAATGAGAGTTTAAAGAAAAGAATACATATGCATAAATTTGGAAAGAATGAATTAGAAGAAAATCAGAGAAAATGTTCAACATGAATGTTGTAGATCTCGATGAGATCTACAACTTCCATACAGAACTCAAAGAGAAATAAATCATCTATATACAGAAAATATTTTTGCAAGCAGTTTGAATTCATAAATTACTTAATTTTAATTCTTTTCTTATTTTTATGGATTCTTATTTTTATAAACTAGGTTAAATTAATTATGTACAATATTATTGTAATTGTTATTGAATTTTTAATAAAGAATAAACACAAAAACATAGCATTATAATAGGTATATTAATATAAAAAAATATAGGAAATGTTTTACAAAATATTGTTAATTAGTTAATTAATGGTAATTATTAGTTAATTTTATTGTTTTTCTTTAGCAAGAGAGATAAAATCAATAAATAAAGTAGATGAATATGGGATTCATCACGACCATATACTTAAACTAAGATCGTCCTCGAATTAGTAAATTAAGGATCAATTAGGGAGTTAGAGAGTATAGCGAATTCCCTGACATGTGCAAGTAAATAGACAAGGCTTAAGAAAACAAAAACACTTGGTGTTACAGATCCTATGACTCTAATCTCAATCTAATTCTAATCGAAAGGAATTCAACTCCTCTAATCATCAGACTCTCAGTCTATACATATAGTAAGAAGTATGACATGAATGTGTTGACTGCATTTACAAGAGTAGAGTCAGGATGTCACCCAAAGTTCCAACATAAGAGATTCTCCTAACGACCCAATCCTCAACATTAGGGATTAAATCTAGTCTTGCTTCAATCCATCGTCTCTTTAGTTCGTCGAACTTCAAAGTGTGGATATAAAGCTAGGTAATGGAGGTATAAGCATGGTGTCATTTCTTCTCTCCCTTTCATCGGTTATGTCTCAAGTGCCTTATTAACTTGACATAATTTATTTTTTTGTCAATCAGTGCGTCCATCAAAAGAAGTTGAGTCATATGTACTTGTCTTATTGGTAATGCACCTTTGTGTGTCTCCTTTGAGTATCTAATATACCTTCTACACCCAAACTTGTATCACTTACGATATAACCCTTTTTGAGCTACTAGTCTGACTCATAAAAGCCTAATATTTTGGTCCAAATGAACACCTAAATGTTAAGAGCGTCCACCTTTAGTGTAATCCCATATGGATGCAACTTTGTAATGCTTTGAGATTTTCTTTTCATCATCATCCTTTTTCATTTTTATTGGTTGGCTCTACTTTTTTACCAAGGATTGACGAACATTGATCAACAAATTAATCAATTTAATGATATCACACCATGTCACTTATGTTTTTATCAAAAGATTAGTATGAAGACCAAGTCCCATACTGGTGAAGATGCTAAGACTCGAGTTTCATGAAGCCTTCATTAATCTTATCACATCCTCGAGTATCATAAAATTAGGTCCAAACTTGAATCTCAAATCCCAATTCCTCAAGTGAAACCTCGACTCATCTCAATCATGAATGCAGTCGTGACAGTGAGTAATGGTCATATTCTTAAAGGAAGAGATTAAGCATGCAATATAACACACAAATATCTCTAAATAGGGAAGTTTGAATTATTAAGTCTAAGACCCTAATGATTAAGACAACTTAACTCTTTGTCTCAAACCTCATAAATCAAGTGTTAAATATCTCAACGATCCTTGAGTGCAAGTGAAAGTGTCAAAGAAAAATATCAATACGTTAATTATTTACAAAACTTTTGAAGAAGTTTTTATTAAAAAGAATTACGGAACATATAGCCTTAAATAACAAGAATAGAACACAACAAACACTTATAAGAACAATACAACGATAACCACATAACACTATTAACTTCATTTTCTCAAAAATCACTCTTGAATCTTTGGGGTTTTAAATCACAAGCTGCCATATGTTTAACTTCTTTCTTCCTCACAGGTTAAACCTCAGAATCTGAATAAGAAAAATCTTTATTGGCTTGGAAATTGAAACGCTTGGAATGATTCCATTCTTCCTTAAATGTAATATCCATATCCACATGGGAAGATCTAAAATTCTCCGAAATCAAGGGAAGACAAATCCAACCTTGATTCTTGCAACAGACTTGTGCGTTTTCCTTAGAAGAGAAAAAACTAGACACAAGAGGTAAACCTAGCTTACAAGTAAGGCGACACTCAGATGAGTGTCCTCAAAAAAGGTGTAAGTTCCTCCATACCTAACTTTTTTAAAAAAATATTATCTTTCTCAAGCAGCATCACCCTATTCAAAGAACTCCTTATCTATTTGATCTTCGAAAATATAGAGTTTAAATCCAGACATTCCTCCATGCTTGACTCTATAAAGAACTAGGTCGGCAACCTTTTATAGCCTACGAATATGAAGGTCCAAAATCTAACAATTACACCCCAGACATCCTTTCAAAAACTAAAACTTCTCTTGGGAAATCGAAGTAAGGTTTTAATTTTTAATTATTTCTTCATTTTTTCATTTTATTTGAATTAATATTCCTAAATATATAAAAAAATAATGAATATAAGTCAAAATAAAAATTATACCCATTTGAAAATAATTTGTAAAACATTTTACAAACAAAGCAAAAAATATATAAATTTTCTAAATATTTAACAAACTGGTTTTACAAAAAGTTTTCAAATACCCATATATATAACCCAAAATAAATCTACAAAATATTTGAAAGTACAAGATATGTTGGAAGGTATATTTGCAATTTATGCAGACACCCCCTATACTTACCTTGTGCTATGTCCTCATGGCAAAAAGTGGAATGAAAGACATAGCTTGTAAGCATAAAGCGGATGGAGAAAAGTAGGGATAGGGATAAATCTATAGGTCATACCCCCCTCCCCCCCATACTTAGGCTATGAATAGCCTGTGTGGGACTTGAAGACCACAAATGAGGCTACAAAAGAATAGGTTAAAAGAATAACAAGGGCTTCGTCCCCCCATACTTAGTATGAAAATAGGCTAAGTATAAAGAGTGAATATATGATGAAGAGACTGAGGAGAATATATAAAATACCGGTTGGGATTTCCCCTATACTCAGGCTTTCGCAAGCCTTTAAGTTGGGAGTAGGAAAGAAATAAGAGAAGAATCCACAACCACAAAATAATAAAGTCAGAGAAAAAGAATAGATGAATCATGAAGATGCTAAATCTATCTGATGTGAATCTTTCAGCTGCAACTTCATGTTGTATCTGAAATATCTGTAAATGAATCAATTGGCATGAAATCAATCACTTCAAATGGAGTCAATTTTTCTTTGGATTCAATAAAATGTTTCAATAGATGTCCATTGACAGAGAAGGAAGGTGCTCAATATGTGAGATTAGATATCTCTACACTGTCATTTCCATGCACTTCTTTGACTATGTAAGGACCCGTCCATTTTGACTTAATTTTTCCATGGAAGATATTTAACTTCTCATTAAACAACCATACCTTCTTCCCAGGCACAAAGTTCTTGCATCTATATGCAAATCAAGCCATTTCTTAACTTTGTCCTTATAGATCATGTCGTTGTCATATACTTAGTTGTAGATCTCCACAAGCTCATTGAGGTTCAGGTCTCTACACAACTTTCCTAAGTGACAACTACAATTAATTTTTTTTATTGCCCACTCAAACTTGTGAATCAGTTCAGCAGACAAATGACATGGCTTCCATATATCATTCTAAAAGGTGAAGTGTTCAAATGGGTCTTGTAAGCCATCCTAAGACCCACAAAACTTGGTCCAGTAGTTGGGACCAATTCTTCCTATCTGTACGGACTAGCTTCTGAAGAATACTCTTCACCTTTCTATTGGAAACCTCTGATATGTCGTTCGATTGAGGGTGGTAAGGACTAGTTACTCGATGTTCAAACTCATAATCCTTAGCTAGTGATCTCATCTCTCTGTTCATAAAATGGCTGCCCTCATTAGATATCAAAACTTTTAGGACCCCAAACGATGAATTAATATGATCATTTATGAACTTATAGATAGTCTAACTATCTATAGCTTGGGTTGTGATAGCCTCCACCCATTTTGAAAGTTAATCAACCGCTCACAAGATGTATTCAAATCCATCGCTTTTGGGAAAGGGACCCGTGAAATCTATGCACCATGCATCAGAAACATCACAAAAAATCACAGGCTGCATGGACATATCATCTCTATAACCTATCGTGCCTGCCATCCTTGACAAATGGGGTACAACCGTACAATCAACTGCATTTCTAAACAAGGTCAGCCAAAAGAGTTCACATTAAAGCACCTTATGTACGGTTCTTTTTCCTGAGTGGTGTCCTCCAGCCTCAAGAGAATGACAATATGTGAGGACACTATGGTTTTCCTCCTGAGGAAACACCTTCACCCATCTTTCAAAGAAAAAAAAACAGATCCTCCCAATGGTATTTCCATGTATCGAACCCCAGTCAGTCAATACCGCTCCTATCCAACATTGAAGAACTTGCCTAGATACAATATAGTTCACCATGTTGGCATATCATGGAACAAAATAAACAACACAAATCGACTCATCTAGGAAGGTCTCTCTGATAGGTTCACAATTAGGAGAATTCTTCAACTCAATTATTGAAAAATGACCAGCCACTACATTCTTAACCCCAAGTCTATCCTTAACACAAATCAAACTCCTGGAGTAATAAAATCCATCTAAGAAGATGTGCCTTCATGTCCTTCCTTCCATGAGATACCTAATGGCTAATTGATTAGTGCGAACTGTCACTTTCGTACCTAAGATATAGGACCTGAATTTCTCCAGAGACCATACTACAACGAGCATTTCCTTTTCAGTCACTGTGTAATTTTTCCGTGCATGTCTAAATGTTTATTGCGTAATGAATGGCGAATGGAATCATATCTCATCTTTGCTCCGATACAATTCCTATAGCAAAATCCGAAGCATAAGTCATGATCTCAAAGGAAAGGGACCAATTAGGAGCCTGCAGAATAGGTAAGTCATAAATCTTTTGCTTTAAGAGCTCAAAGGTTTCTCAGTACTTGTGATCTACAATCAACTCGGTGTCATTCCCTAAGAGCTTAGTATATGGTCATGGAATCTTAGAAAAATCCTGAAAAAATCTTCTATAAAATCAAACATGCCATAAAATAATCTCATTGACTTGATGTTAGTTGGTGGATCAAGTTTCTTAATCACATCCACCTTGGTAATGTCAACCTCTATTCCCTTTTTGAAGATGACAAGCCCCAACATGACACCCTCCTTAACCATAAAAGACTCTTTTACTAGGAGAGTGTCAAATGGACTTGCCTACATCTTTGAAACACTTGATCTAAGTGAGCTAAACATAAATCAAATCGATCACCAAGGATCGAGAAATTTTCCACAAAGATATCTATGAGATCCCCCACCATTTCGGAAAATACGACGATTATGCACCACTGAAAAGAACATGTGGCATTATAAAACCCAAATGGCATGTGTCTGAATGTGTATGTATAGAAAGGACAAGTGCGAGTGATCTTTTTCTGGTCTTTAAGGACGATGGCTACTTGATTGTAGCTAGAGTACCTGTCAAGAAAACAAAAGAACTCATTCCTCGCTAATCTCAAAAATATGATCATAGAAGGTAAGCGAAAGTCATATTCTTGATCGCATCATTCAGACATTTGTAATCGACATAGATGCACCATGATCTAGGTACTCATGTTGCGATATCAACTCCCTCCTCATTGGTGACCATTAGAATTCCCAACTTCTTCAAGACAACATGGAGGGGGGCCACCCACTTGGAGTAACAGATGGGGTATATGAATCCTATTGCACACAATTTCTCAATTTATTTCATAACTACTTGCAAAAAATTTGGATTAAGTCCCATTTGAAATTCATGAGAAGGCCTAGTATTTTCCTCAACATAAATGTGGTGTGAGAAAAGAGCAGGGTTAATACCAACTAGATCCGACACTATCCATCCATATAGCATTGCGATTATTCTCTAACACTTCTAACAACCTAGAATCATGTTCTACAGTCAACATAGAACTGATGATAACAAGGAATATATTCTTAGGTCCTACAAGAAAGGAATGGTCGAGTGTATGAGGTAGCGACTTCAGCTTTGGCAATGAATTTTCATCAAGCAAATTCGGATGAACTGTTGTTGAATCTGGTTTCGTGCTGCATGAAGGTGTTGCTAACTCTATAGTGCTGGCCCCAACTATATTGAACAAGGAGTCATATCGCCAAAGAAACATGGTAGTTTTGCCAAAGTTGTATCCAACTCTAAATTTAACTTCTTTATCGTTCCATAGGAGTAGGAACTGACAAATCTGCAGAGATATCTGAGTCATCTAAGGAATAGATAGATGATCAGTCTCTCAAGAAACCTAGCAATACCTCGCAAACTGCATCATGTATACTATCCTCTCCAGTTGAGAGGGTCTCGTTCATTTTTGTCGGATTCTGTTTCCATACCCCAATTGTGCTAACAAATTTGGGATGTGCTTCAGAAGATCGAGATAAATCTATACTTGACTCTGAATCAGGTCATTGCCATTTCATTTGCTTCATCTTGAGTTCCACTTCTATGTATGTATGGAGAACAAAACCTCATCATCCACGTTTGATAGTCAAAGGAGGCTCCAACAGTCCTAAGGAAAGGCCGTCTAATGATGATATGTGAATCTCTCCAATGATTACGGATATCCATTTCAAAGATTGTGATGTCAACTTTGTAATATTTTCCTTCAATCAATAAGATAAGATCCTTGACCTCTCCCTTTTCCTTCTCTTTAGATATATCTGCAGACTAGAAATGCTCCGGCTTTACGAAGTAGATCCAACTCAAGCTTCTCATATAATACAAAAGGAAGTAAGTTGATCGAAGAACAGTTATCCAGGAGAGTGCATGCAAGGGCTATGTCATCAGTATGACTCACCAGATTATGTGTGTTTAAATCCATCTCCTTTCATGGTACTTGCTGGTTCTTGAGACAATACGTAGTAGCAACCGACAACACATGTGTCTTGACATAACTATTCGATTTCTTCTTACTAACCCTATTCGGGGTACAACCTATCTTCAAGTGCTTTTGGAAAGCAGGATGATTTTCCACATACTCATCAAATGGAACTTTCACCATAATTTTGTCTTTACAAAATCGTTCCATCTCAGGATCATCTTTTTGAATCTTTTCGATATTACGCTTTCTTGCCACAAGAGCATAGGGTGAAAGGGACTGAACAAGAAGATGAATGCGACGAATCTGAATCATAAATAGAAACATGATCTTTATGTCTAGAAATGGAGTTCTTCACAACTGAATCTTTTACAAATAATTTGGAACTTGAAATACAATTTTCTACTACAAGTTGGGGAATGTTTTCTGAAGGTACATTCTCCTTAACTGAAGGCATAAGGTCCCCTATAGACTCTAAATCTTCTCCATGCTACAGTGATGCTTTTGTACTCCTTTTTCTCCTCGTTGATTTCTCTACCTCATGAAGAAGGTTTTGTTAGTGATGCCTAGCCTCGTCGTCCTCTAAAGTCTCCTAAAGGTAAGCTTCAGATGTCCTGTCCATATCCCTTGCCCGATCAGGCACGACCACGGTCCTTCTAATCCTAAGTGATATGTGATTAATACAATCTAAAGGAAGTATCTCATGCTCAGATTTGTGAGAATCTGAGTATTACTTGATCATATATTTTTTGTTGTTGTGTCTTGTTCAGGTTGTTGTTGTTGTTAGCTTGAACCTAGACGATAATGGATGTATAAGGGGCAGTCTGCTCGTCGTGCAAATGAGATAAGAGGTTGAGGTCAACCCATAAATATTGTATCTCGTTCCTGTGGGAACGTAGCTCCTCGAGTATCTACCGCTGAAAATATGTGGAACCAGACAATAATGGTTGTTGTTATGAAGAAGTGTAAGACGAACTTGAAGATTGGCACTAATAACATTTGTACTATTGTTGTTTGTACTGATGTTGCACATATGGGCAATGTTGACCTAGGTTGTACGTATGCTGACAGGTGTATGACTGTTGTTGCCTCGGTTCCTTGGAAGGATATGATCCAGAGTTTTGTGGGATGGAAGAGGTGTAGGAGTAAATGATGTGTTGTAAAAAGTCTAGGGATGCTTCTAAGAAAAATAGTCCCCTAAGCTCCCCTACCTGGAAGGGTCATGTGTGTACCACATACCATTTACATCCCATAGATGGGAAGTATCCTTGGTAACTGTCTCCATGGATGGTGGCAATTGCTGCTAATAATGGGTGAGATTCTGGTCCTCTACCCATGGTTGGGGTGGCCCTGACATCATCTACTGCAAAATGTTGTGAACACAGTACATAGGAGTAGCAGATGCAGCCACAACATGTATCATGATCTTAGATAGTTCTCTAGCAACTATGCCATTTGCTTTGGCAGTTTGGATAAGTTGTTGTCCAACTAATCCACTCTCATATCAATCCTCTCCACAACTATTAATTTGTCTACTATGATACCCAAGTAAAGAATATGCATTTCATCATCTTATTCAATTATTTTAGCTTAAAATTCCTTATAGAACACCCGTAAATATCAATAAATCCATTCTTTTAATAACTTGCATTCTATAAATATTATATATTTATCACTATTTTAACCTAAAATAAATAAAGAAAGAAATTAGTAAAAATAAAGAAAATCAAAGACTTTGTATATGTAATAGATACGGGTTGACTATAACCTTGAGAGAAGGTCAAGACTTGACCTGGTCAATAAGAAATAAAGTAGGGGGAGATAAGGACTAAATACTAAAAAATTCAGAAAATCGAGCCTCATTTGAATACATTCATCACTTGTATATCATTGTATATAATACACATTCTTTTCACTAATTTATTTTCACCGAAATTCAACTCAAACACAAATTTTTATACTTGAATATTCTGCACAAAAATATGTTGTAAATAATAAAAATAATTGCAAGAATAATCAATGTATATTATGTAAATTACAACACTCTGAAAAGCCGCAAAGCTAAGCTTGACAGGTCAATATCTTCTCCATCAAGGCTTTGAATTAATGAAACTCACTTTCATTGTACTGCAAATTAAATAATCTTTAAAGTGGAGGTGGTTCAATAAAAATTGGATTAAAAATCTGAAATATAGCTATTCGGGATGTTATTGTATATTTTACCTGTGTATATTATGTATATTATTTATGTATTTTTTGTATTTTGTAACTATTGCATTTTTAGTTAATTATAAATATTGTATTTGACTTATATAAAATATAAATAAAAATCAAAAATAAAAAATGAATAAAAATAAAATCATGTTAGTATTGTATATGTATCACTATGTTTATGTTGTAAATATCCCTATTTATCAAAGATAATAAATCACCTCCTAAAAATCAAATAAAAATATCATTAAAACCCTTATAAAATTTGTAAATTAATAAATTTGAAATTTTATGTACATTTATAAAAATAATTAATTAAAGATCATAGTCTTGTATAGAAAGATATATATACCTGTATATATCAAACTTTAAATATTTCTACACACACACACATATATATATATACCATATAAAAATAAAAATTACAAAAATAAATAAATTAATATACTATCATTTTTCTCTATATTATTTTTATTTTAATTTCAATTTCATTTTTGTTTCGATTTATTTCTTATTTTTCTTCCTATTTTGTCATTTTCCCTATTTTGTTTTTTCCCGCACGCATTCTGATTGGTTGGACCCGGGTCTATTGACGTAGGTAAACTCCTAATTCCACCCACCACTTCCGCTCATATCGCACACTAACCTTCATCTCCTAATTTCCCTATACACGTTGATCACTAACGTCCTCCAATTTATTCTCCTAACTTTTAGCACATTCAACCCTCTCCATCGCCTGTTCATTAGATCCTTAGCTACTATCTCGATCTACCCACAATTCAAATTAAAACTTTACCGGACTCCTACCCTATTAATATACTCCATTCACCCCCATCGCTGTTTGATCTTATTTTGGAGCCATTCCACACCTGAGATTGACTTTTGGAGTGGGATATAGTGACAGAGTGTCTCTTCTTTGATCGGGCGAGCGTGTCAACTGCTTAAATATTGTGATCCACCATGTTGTCGGAACTCCTCCACCACATCTTGCCTCTCTGCCACCATCAATAGATCGAGACCGGTCATCTCTATTCCTTTTACCTTAAGTAACCATATGTTTAATTCATTTAGATTTAACATTGAATTTTACTTTTGATTCTCACTTAGTTAAATTTGAGTTTCCATAATCTTCCTCCGATGTGCAATATCAATGGTGTTCTAATCACTTATATTCCACCTCCACCCTTCGACTATGCTCACCATCCTGTTTTCATCATCCCACGCAACATGATAACCTCAGATCAATTTCGATATGAGATTTGGCCTCTTCTCTGATCACCCCTACCTGAGGCTAACCGTCTGCCTCATTTCTTTGGTTATATGCATAATCATTTAGCTAGAGACCAATCTCTGAGCACCAGCTTTGCATTGTAGGATTCTGGAGCGCAGTTGGGAATGAAAAGGAGGATCTGGAGGTCCATCTGAAACCTAACACCTCTAGACCTTTAGGAATGTCTTCGAGCCGTCACCATGGAGACCTTGGATCGACAAAGGAGGCTTGTAGGAGTGGACCTAGACCTCCATGAGTTGATTGGGATGGAGATCTAGAGAGTACCAATCGATTGAACTCCATTTGAGTCAACCTTCTTCCATGTTCATCCAACTAGCTTCAGACCACACGATCAAGAACGCCTCCTTGGTTTTCATAACGACAATTCAGTTTTGCCCAATTCTACGCCAATGATCAAAGTATATTAAGGGTAAAATTGCGCCCTTGCCCGTGCCTTTTGTTAATTTGCAAATAAGTCCCTAGTGGGACACATGTCTATTTATCCTTGTTTGAACTTTTTCTTTTTTTACCTTGTGATTTATTTTATTTACATTTTGATCCTATTTGAACTGAGAGCATGCCTTGCATGTGTTTTTTGTGAAAACTGCAGTAAACACATGCTCCTTTTGGGTTATTTATTGGTCACTGAAAGTATTTTATTTACATATTACTCCAATCCAACGTGACTCGCATGCCTACGCACATGTTCTTCTGGACATTTTGCACCTTGTCCAAAAGATTTCATTATCATTCTTTAGTCTATAAACAAGTATTATTTTTGTCCATACCCCTATGCATCTACATATTATTTTGCATGCCATATTGAAATAAAAAATAGCAAAAAATCTTTAAAAAATCCATAAAAATTGTTATCTCCATGTTAATTAGATCTTGCATCATTAATTTATATATTGCATTAAATCATTTTTATCATTTTTAATAACTCGAAAAGTACAAAAATATTCTGTGTTTTCATTTAAAAACCAACTAAAAATATAAAAACCTCTGCAAAAATCATAAAAAAATTATTTTTTATCAACAATCGCATTAATTAGTATACCATTTTTGCATCAAATTCTTCTGGAAACAAAAATAGGAAAACATTTAAAAACATAAAAAAATCATTTTAAATCGTACGAAATACAAAAGCTTTGCAACATTTCTTTCTGGAAAATATAAAAATTCCTCTTTATGTTAAGTTGCATTTCAGTCATTTTTGATTTGATATTCTATTTTAAAGACTAAAGCATATGAATTTATTACTATTTATTATTTTTCCTATTTTGATTTATTTAAAATCCTGAAAAATTCAGAAAGTTCTGGAAAAATTACAAAAACATTAGAAAATGTCAAAACCCAAAATAACTATATTTAAATTTTCTATTTATTTTTTCTATATTCTAAAAATTAAAAAATTCACCCTTTTCTTATTTTCTCTTTATTTCTTCTATTTTATTCCATTTTCTTTTATTGTAGGAAAAATTAAAAAAATATTTAAAAAAATTAAAATGAAAAAGACATAAAATCAGTAAACCAAATAAAAAATATGAAATCAAAATTCCATAAAAAAATAAAAAATACAAAAACCAAGAGTTGGGTGCATAGAAATTCGTCCTTTATTTATTTGATTTTTTATTGATTTAATCACCCTCGTGATTTTTGTATCATCCCCGAGTTCGATCCTATACGCTATACTTGTAAATAAACAACACTCATTGTTTTTGTGCTTACATTCTTTTTCTTGCTTGTTGGCGTGAGATTTGAATAAAAATAAATAAATTTTGCTTGACGATTCTCTGGGTTACTACAACCACAGATCGTTTGTGAATAATTCCATTAAATAAAACCCGAAAGTTTGTGCACAACAAATGGTGTCATTGCCAGGGAGGCATGATGAGGGTAGTTAGGTTTTTCTCTTAACTTGCTATTCTTGGTGTAGATACTTGTTTCTCTCTCTCTCAACTTTTTTTCTATATTTTTCTATCTTTATTTCATTGTTTATATTGTAGTGACATATTCTTTGTCTATATTATTGTCATTTACTACACTCATTTATTTTGTCTATATATTTGTGTATATATTGTGGATTTGCATCTTGTTGAGGAGTGAGCACTCATATTGAATACCATGTGCCGTGAAGGAGCTTATACAACACTTGTAGGATTCAATTTGTCGGACATCGAAAGCTCCCCATGATCGGACTTAGGAATTCATTTGAGATCATTTTCACTTTCTCTTCTCATTTTGCTTCATATCCACCTCATTATTTACCTGACTATATTTCTTGTATTTGTTTTCATATTATTTTTGCTCACAATTTCATAACTGTATTTCTTACATATCTTGTGTTTCTTCATTATTGTGAGGGCTTCGATGAGCGAGCGACATTCTTAGGAGCATCGATGCACCCAATGAAGCGGCCGCAACACCTTTCTTCATTGAGCTATAGGAGAGCGTAGGAGGAGGAGCAGAAGATTTGGAAGAAGCATAATTTTTGGACCATTTATCACATACATTTTTTTATCTTTTTATTGAATTTTATTTCACTCTATTCTTGTAAAAAATTGTGATAATTCCTCTTTGACGCTTAGCTCTTTTTTTGTTTTCTAAAAGGCCACTATATACGTTGTGTGTGGGGGGTCTATTTCACCAAGTGTGGATGCACTTGGGGGATGTCACTGGTTTTATTTTCATCGAAATTTCTTTTTATTTGTTTTCACATGATTTTATGTACTTGAGCCATTATTGATAAGTTTTATTATCTTTATTGAGCCAGGTAATTTATTAGGTTCAAATACCCTAAACAAGAATTTCTACACCTATAGAGTAGAGCATAGCTTGGACTTTGTCAAATTAAATATTCTTGACAGCTAATAGAAGTTATTGCTAGGATGGTTCAATGCATCATTTAAGTAAGTTTATTTTCTGTATTTATTTTTTGCAAGGATGATTTTGCATGTAGAGTGTTGGCGAAAGGTATGCATCTTCTATCTTCTGCATGCATCATTGATTTTCTCTCACATCAGCTTTTCTGAATTCCTTTCCCCTTTTCATTCACATAAGATCAAAAGGAATTGGAAATTTTAGTAGATGGTCTACATGGAAAAAATCTAAAAAAAGTGATAACATTTGTTAAATTGGGACTACTAAAGAAAGCTTGACCCTAAATCTAAACATAAGGACAAAAATCATCATTGTTTCGGAGAGAGTAACCCCCTCACTATTTCTAGGTACTTACCTCCATATAGACTAGGTGAGGATGCAAGTCTATGAATAGATCCCGAATCCATGGACTTGTGCCTTAAGTACATGTACGTTACTTTTTGCTGTATGGTCGCAACTGTAAGCACTTGCCTCTGACCATAGAAAATAGTTTTTGTGTGCTAAGCCTCCTATCTCCCTTTGGGCCTGATATTGAACCCGACATACCGAGAAGATGGTACTAGTGTTTGGGGAGGTTTGAGGATGTACAGTAGGCTATAACGGTGACTCGCCTAGTGTTCTTGGTAGTAAGTAACTTCTTTTAGATTTACTAAACTTAAAACTGAAAAGATAAAAGACTGAACTCTTACGATCTCTACTTGTGTCCAGTTGGTGAATCGAGGGTTTGTATTGTATTTGTTTGTTAGTGTAAAGATCCTTCCGCACCCTTTGCACACTTTTCTCCATTTTCTTCTTGTGGCTGACCTTTGGGTTCTTGCATCTTTCTATTGATATCAAAGATTCCTAATTGGAGCATCTCTCATTCAGACTTTGCGCACTCATTTCACAATCTGATGAATGCATGATTCATTAACATTCTTCTTGCATTTTGTCTTAAAACTATTGACAAATACATGTAAATGTTCATTAATTTCCATCGTTTAACAAAATCATATTCATGAATAAAAATGCACTTTTATACATCAAAATCATGTATATAAATAAAATAATAAAAATAAAGAAAATAAAAAAGGCAGATTATAGATATTATATATGTACAATATGACTTATAAAATAAATATAGATGAAAGATATAATCTAGTGTTCGAGACCAAGATAGTATGAATTAGTCAACAAACAAATAAGTGGGGGGAGATAATGAAAGAAAACAACAAAAAAAATTAATTATACATTCTATATATTCTTCACTAGTTATATAATTATAAAATATTCATTTAATTTTAGTTAATTCATACGTATATATATTTTTACCAACCTCTTTTCTAAATTACTTTAAAAATGTATAGAAAACATAAAAGTAAGTTAAAAATAATATATAAATAAGTTAAAAATAATATCTTGTACATATGCCAAGAAATCCAACTTTCAAATTGTCAATTTCTCAACATCTGAATGTCATAACTTTCTCATGCGAACTGCAATTTCACTCTACTCACCTTTAGAGTTCATAAAATAGTATTATCTAATTAATGAAGGCGGTTTCACTAACATCGGAGTCCGTTTGCAAATAGTAGATTGTGGGACCTAATAAGAACAAGGTTTATGTGCTATTTATTTTACCTAGAATATATTATTTATAGACTTAATGTTTTTATAATTTTTAATTATTTTTTGTGATATTTTATTTCAACCATGATTTATTTCTGATTTTTCAAGAACTATTTATTTTTTTAAATAAATCAAAAATACTAATTTAGAGATAAAATTGAACTACGTAAATTATACCCGTACTTATTAGTATATTTAAATTTATTTATTAAAATTGACAAAAAAATCCAAATATATTATATTTATTATTCTAATAATTAAGAAAAATGTAAAAATGGTATATTATTCATTAATTTATTAACTTAAAAATCAAATACATATTTATCATGTATTATTTATACCTTTTTATTAATACAATATTTATATTTCATAAATTATTTATTATTTATCAAAACTAATTATTCCATAATTTAGACCATTTATTTATTTATATATTAATTTTTATACATATTTAAAATAATATCATTTACTATTTAATACAAAATTTCCAATACATTTACATCGTCTGGCCAACCAGGTTCTTACACATGTCAGCACTTGGTGCTTCTTTTTCAAGAATTAGGTCATTGGATCTATTCCAACACCCTCTTTTCTCCAATTTCTACACACTTCCTCTACATCCTAAATCTAATCCTAACCTTCCATTCTACACTCCTAACAACCAAGATCCATGCCCACCCTTCATTTCCAACTTCCATAAATTTTCCTATAAATTACTCCAAAGTTGGCATGAACCAACTAACTATTCCTAACTTCCCCAATTTCAGATACAAACTGGCCAATTCCTCTAATTTACCGCCTTGCTCCGGCCACCTTCGGTGGTGAAAACACCTTGTAGACACTCCATGTAGAAGGAGGTACATCGGAGGATAGTTCCAAAGCCTCACATGGCTTTGCATCACCGTCCTCGCATGCGTGGAGCTCTGTCATGACTAGCTATTGAGCAACATGTAGGTTAGACACCATGCATTCCCATATGACTTCCTTCACTCCATTTCCATCTGAATTCATCGATTCACATGCCCTAACTAATGATGTTAAGCATGTAATTAGATCCTTTTAACCATCATACCAAATCATAGTCGAAGATTATGTTTAATTACATCTCAACTCAATCCAATTTTCGTTGCCAATTTCACATCTCGGAAACTACTTATTTGAACTAACATTCCTGATGTTTTGGTCGATTCTTTTATGAATCAAGCATCAAACTTCTTCCTTGTAGGGTGAATAAACATCTGGAGCGCGTCTTCATCTATCTCATCATTTGGATCATCCTTTCCTCACCTTTGATCTATCGAAAATGTGCAGCGCAGAATTAGGGTTTGAAATCCTAGTGTACCTCCAAGATTTGATCGCCTCCCTCGACTCCAGCTCATCGCAAGTGACCGAGAAGAGTGAGGAGCCCCCTTATGGACCAACACGAGTTTGCGCACAACTACCCATAGCTGGAGATCCATCGAGGAAGACAAATCATCGGCCCCGACCTTCAGCTTGGGGAAGAACATCCCCAAGAACACATAGCACATGTGTCTGAAACATGTTCACATTAGACGGTCCAGATCGCGCCTCACCATCTATTCCTTGACGTTAATTGAACCTGTAAAAGAATTGCAACATAAGCCCTCTCCATATCTAAAATTTAAAGCTGCTCCTGAAAGTTTCTTGAAATTATATTTAGGTCCCCATGTAGGGACCTAAATGTAGTAAAATTTATTTTCTTTTCATTTCGATCCTTGCTAGACACCTAACTGCAAACATTTTATTTTTTTTTACAATTCTACCCCTAATATGTGTAGACACTTTTGAACCTCGTTTAATCTCATTTTTCATTGATTTTTCTAGGGTAGTTACACAACTACACTAGCGAGGTTTTGTTATTTTTGTTGTAATTTTTCATTGTGTATATTTCTTATATTGAATTTTCTAAACTCGCATCCATTTTGAGTTTTGATTAAGTTTACTTTTTGAGTGCGTTGCACAAGCGACTTTTCTACTATATAGTAGTAATTATATCATCTATATTTCCACCTACTTTATTATAGATAAATCATTTGCGAAATTATCCCTTTGAAAACGGAATAGAATTTGGAAAGATAAAATGAATTAAAAATTTCAAAGAAATTGATAAAAAGATTTTTCCTAATTTCTCTCTTTCTTCGAGAAGAAATAAAAATCACAAAAATATCAATCTTTTTAAAAACCGTAGTTTAGCTATTCTACCTCCTTGTGTTCGACCCTGGGAAACTTGGATGAATAAATATTGTAAGATAAAATAGGAGAGAAATCTATTCATTCTTTTATATCTCTCCTATTTTATTGGATTTTTATTTTATTAATTAGGATTTTGTTTGGAGCGATTTTTTTACATCGACAATGACACATTTTATTGCTCGCAAAATTCTAGTTATCAAAATGACACCATTATCGGGGAGGTGATAGCTATATTTCAGTTTTTAAGTTTTTTATGATTTTTCTGTATTCTTGATTTTTATGTTTTTTTCTCGGGTTTCTTTGATTTTCTTTCGAGTTGTTTTACGATTTTCATGACTTTTTATGGTTTTACAGCTTTTCTGATTTTTTTCATCAATCTTTTATTTTTACAGCTTTCATGATTTCTTTGATTTTACGATTTTATGTGTGTGTTTGATAAAGAACTCTGTAGGGACTACATAACTAGTCGGTTCTTTGGAAACCTACTCGGATAAGAGTGCAAATATCAACTCTTTCTTTACGAGCCGGTTGGAGAGCTAGAGAGAGAGAAAGTAGTTGTAGTTTTTTTATGTATCATTTTTTGTATTTTCTGAGAGAGGAAGGGGCACTTGATCGTTTTTGTTTTTTGTAGAAGGGGTCCACTAAGGACATCCTGACTTGTACCCATACTTTGAGACTTTCTTTGGGGTCTGTTTCGCTAGGTACTGATGCACATGGGGGAACTCACCACAGGGTTTGGTTTTTTCTCGATTTTTATTTGTCACGCTATTTCGTGGAGCTTTGGGGTGCATGTTTAATTGACTAGATGAGTAAAGTAAAACCCATATCCCTAATCTACACTTATGCGTAATTCACAGTTTTGGAAAAAAAACTAATTCATTCTTATGCTAGAGTTGATGATTTAGGATACGACTTTTACCACTTTGCACATGCATTAGCTTAGGTTTTAAATTATGTGTGGATCATTTGCAAGTAGACTGCTGGCTTCAGGTATGATCTTTATCTCTGCATGCATCATAGTTTTCTACCACATTCGATGATTCTCCCTTTGTGAGACACGTTTTTGAAAATTTAAAAAGAACAAAAAAGTGAAAATCATAAAATAAAAAAATAAGAAAAACATGACAAAAATAAAAAATACCTGGACTCAAAAATTGTATTGGGAGTTCAATTCCCTCATTGTTTACAGGTACTCTCCGGACAACACGAGGCACACACACTTAAGGAATCGAGCCCAAATCCCCGGACTTGTACCCTAAGCGTTTGGACTCACTCTCGGGTCCTTTTACTTACTGCAATCACTTAACTCAGGCATTAGTAAAAGTAATCTTGTTTAAGTCGGTGTGCATCACCGTCTTAAACACAAACTACTTGAGGAGACTACACTTGTGAGCTTGTTAAACAATTGCTTTATCATCTAACTTTAAACTTGAAAAGATAAAAGAGCTAACTTTTACGATAATCATGTGTGAAGTTGGTGAACATGGGGTTGCATTGTGTTTGTAGGCGAAGTGTGCATTATACCGCATCTCATATGCCGTTACGCTTGTGTTCTTGACTTGACCCGTATATTCTTTTGGCATCAAAGATGATGACCAGACGGATTTTGCACTTAGACTGCGTGAGATTTCGATGATCCATTATCCATCGTACATCTTCACATACTCAAGATGATCCTCTTCTCGAGTTGATCCCATCTAGTCACGAGGAGAGTCAGAACCAGACTCCCTCGCCTCCCAGACCTTCTGTTGAGGCAGATCCACGCCTCAAATTTTGTTATGTTTCTCCTACACACTTTTCACTGAGTTCTTATGAGAATTTTTCCTTCCTAGAGGATTCAAAGACTATGGCTAGAGGGAAGGGACCAGTTAAGGATAGAGACGTTGAGGACAGACCAACCGGGGAGACACACACAGATGAGAGACCTGATCCAGCCTCATATATTACTACAAGCATTCTTGACACACTACAACATATGAGTTTACGAATTAAAGATCAATATAGATTCCAAGATGAGCTGAGAGCTGAGATAGATGCGCTGAGAGTAGGAGCTGGGAACCCCCACCACCTGCCATGGTTCCCGCTGAGATAGATGCACTAAGAGTAGGAGCTGGGAACCCACCACGTTGAGATATGAGTACGACCCAATAGCCAGGATGTTACACATTTGGATTCGGTTGCCACCGAATTAAGGGTCATTCGAGATGAGATCGTCCTTCATGTCTATCCTCCCAAGTTCTACGGGAACATTTCAGAGGAGCCGTTTAGCTTTTTACAACAGTTTGATATGATTTGTGGTACAACTAGCTATCCAGGAGTTACACAGGAGGGCATACACCTCGAAGCCTTCCCCTTCACCTTAGCAGATAAGACACTTTATTGGTTGAGTCATTTGGGGAGGGTGATCTATACATGGGACGATATGATGTCCACATTCCTGCATAAGCATTTTCCACTAGGATGGACGAACATGATAAGGATCCAGATCTCCAACTTTATACAGCTGCCACATCAATCATTCCATAAGGCATGAGATCGGATGTCATTAATTCCACTGGGGTACAGAGAGGATCGGATGATGGCACACGTTTTAGATTCAAAGTCACTATCCAACATGGATTTATTAGTGAGAAGCTGACATTAGTCGATATGATTCAGAGGCAAGTTCAAGATTTACATCCATTGTGAGAGTTTGAAAAGCCCTCATCACTTCCCCAGCAGCTGAGTGATTTGACGAAGAAGGTGACCGAGCTGCAGCTTCACTACCAACAGACCCATCCTTCTTCTACTTATCAGCCTGTTCAGAGATCTTTACCCGCTCCTCCCTCCCATCAGATACAGTATGTTCAAAGTGAGCTGGTTTAGCCTACTGAGACCCCACAGATTGATTGGCATGCTGATCTGTATAATGCCAATTTGAGCTAGATCACTAGCCCTGGAGATGTTGATGTTGATTCTCAGGCCACTCTCGATATCAACGAGAGATGGTATGCTCATGTTCAACCTTCACCACATTTTTCTCCTCGGAGCATACACCACCACCAGCAACAACACTATAGTCATCCACAACATGGAAGTCTACATTTCCAACATCGCTAGCACTACAAGCAGTAGAAGTCTCAACAACATGCATATCAGAGACCACATTCTTTTCAGTATCATGTTACACATTCAAATACACATCATTACCAACAAAAACAATAATTATCTTTTTTTGCACCACACAGATCTCTTCAGTCTTACACACCACAACAACACACTCCTAAGAAGGAGAGAGTATACAACCAGGGTCACCGCACTGATTCTGAGATGTCTTCATAGGCCCTAGCACTGAAACAAATCATGGATATGCTAAGCACACTCCAGTCAGCGCATAAGACAGAGATAGATCGGGTTAACCATTGCCTGGATGAGTTAACTAAGCCCAAGACCACTCTCACAGCCCAACCATAGATGAATCCAAACAACAAGAAGTGACATTCAGATATGGTAGATACAACTATAGGTACGATCTCTTTTCTTGATTTTTTATCTAACTTCATTCGTCTCAAGAGCGGTAGATCACCACGAGCACCTGATAGAGTAGAGGGTACATGAGGAACGAGAGCCGATCCATGATGATTTTGATCATACACATCTTGATGTTGAGGAGTAGGACAACCATGATGATGAGGATCATTGTGATGTTCAGCCTGATAACCAGAGAGAGGGGAGTGATGTAGAGATAATAGACATGGACATAGGCGACTCATATGATGATACCACACCAGACCATTATGACACTCTCGATGAAGATTTTTCTTCCCCCCTTTTAGAGAGATTTGTACATACTTCTGATACTCTCGATGTACATGATGATTCTGATTTGAATAAAGATGTTGATTTTGTTATCCTTGAGTTTGTTCCTTTCCTGATGCCTTGTATGAAAAAGTAAAGAAAATACCAAAAAGAATGATGTTACTCAGAAACTGAATAATTATTGAAAGATCACATTTTCCTGAAGATTCCACTTCATAATGCCTTGGATCATTTTCCTACGCTAAAGAATCAATTGAGGAATAGATGCAAAACATGTAGAAAAAAGAGATAACGACTTCAGAAACATGTATTGACCAAGGCGACTTTATGTGCTATTCAGAATAAGGTACCTAAGAAGAAGAGAGATTCTGGAGCTCACTTTGTCACATGACATTGTAGATGCCACATGACATCGTATTCTCTTAGATAATGGTTCCTCGATTATTTTACTTCCATCTTGTTTACTTGATAAACTCAAGCTAGATCCTCTTTAAAAATCATGAGTGATACTTCAGTTGCAGATCGATATGTGAAAAAGACCTAGAGGTGTTCTAAGGAACATTATTGTGACCATTTAGGGCTTGCAGTTTCCAGTGGTCTTTACTTTCCTAGATATGACGTGCCCTACGCAGTTACACCATGCTCCATCATTTGCGGGAGACCCTTCTTGTAGCCAGCGAGAGCACTCTTTGATTATGATGCTGGGAGAGTATGATTTCGTACAGACAATGGATAGATACATATTGAAATGGTGAGAGGATGTAGTATTCCGATATAAGTATTGTCATTCACATCAAAGGACACCAATCTTGCAGATGATTGTCAACACATAAATAAGACATAGTCTGTTGATCTTGAGAGTGCTTATTTTGATACCCACGATATCCAACACGTGATAAGGTAGATGACATGGTAACTAGTTCTTCAGATGATTGTTCACATAGATATACATAGTTCACATGAGAATCAGATGAGAAGTCAGTTGCAGTAGACATTTTAGTACCGTAGATTGAGAGTACATATACTCCAGCATGAGTTTCAGTTGATTACATTTCATAGATCATACAATCTGTTCAGCATAGAGAGTTAGATGGTGTGATGGTTACACAAATAGAAACCTTCTGTAGTTTGACTCCAGAGACACGTATTTAAGTAGAGAGACCTATGCTATGCACAGAGTTCACTTACAGAGGTAGCTCTACTTATTCAGCTAGGGATCGGTACACAAATGCACAACAAGTGATTCAGTATAAGCTAGGTTGAGATGATATGCTTTGTACAGGATGCATGACTACTCTTCCACTTTATTTCATCATATACAGAGACCTATGAGCCTTTTGGTTTTCTGGAGTAAGCCACATGTATATTCTTCGTAGTCCACAATCATCCCCATTTTGGCTCATCTTATATGCTTAGGATACCGGATCCTCGATATAGGGGGGACTGATTGGCTGTTGATTTACGTCTTTCGATTTTGTTCTTTTTTTCTCTTGTATATCCTTTCCTTTACACGAATCACTAATCCTTAAATTTTGGCCACATAATTTTCTATACTTAGGATGCCTTTTCCTAAGTATAGGGGGGGCTGAGTGATTTCGTTGATTTCATTTTCTATATTTCTTTTGTTCTTTCATTTGTATATTCTTTTTCCTTAGCCACTTCATTGTTGTCTTCCACTATACTTATGATGACCTGATCGTAAGTATAGGGGGACGTCTGACTTCTATTATTTCTTTCTTTTTCACCCACTTTTACTTAGCACGAGTTATGTCCCCCTTTTTCTCTTTTGATGCTATGAGGACACAACACAAGCTAAGTATAGGGGGATGCACATATATTGTATATATACTTGTGTCCATAAATTGTACTTTTATGTATTTTCTATATCTATAAAATCCATAAAAAGTGGGTAAGGGTTAATTTGAAATCCATTTATTTATTTATTATTTTATAAAATCTTTGTAAATAATTAAAATATGTCTAAAATTCTTATTTAAAATTTTAATTTAAAATATGTATTTATTTAAAATCGTATTTATTAAAATATGTGTAAAATTCATTTAATCCTTGTAAAATTATTTGTATATAAATTTTGTAAAATACATTAGTTATTTAATCCAAATAAAAATGGGTAATTCATTTTGTAAAATTCTTGTACATAGACTTTTTATAAAAATGGAAAAAATCCATAAAAATGTAAAGTGATAAAATTCATAAAAATTACATAATCCTTAAAATCTATAAAAATTATTAAAATTTAGAAAATATACCTCACAAAAACACGGTCGCATTTGTATTTGTATTTTTCAGATTAAGTTTGATTTCTAAAACTAAAAAATGGGAATAGTATAAAGGATGGAGCTTGATTATGGCCTTTAACACTCATTGTAAGGAGCCTAGTTAGGAACTGGAATTCAGACTCTTCAGCTCTTTGACTTAAATCTTTGTGTTCCATAAGACCATGTTTGGAAAGTCTACTTAAATGCCTAAGTAGAACACTTGGTGTCATCCATTTAACTCTTCTTCAGTGAACCAATCTTCGACACATGCACTTTGTACTTAGCTCAATTTGCATGGGGTTGCGATGGGCAATCCATCTCAGTGTTGTGTTTCTATCTTTGTCTAGTGGAATGGACGTCTAAAGATGGGAGAGATTGGGGTTGAAATAATGCTTCATATGAGGGAAGGATCTGCTGGTAGAATTTTTCTAAGACCTTAAAAAATGGATGGAATGAAAAGATGTTATATTTGTCGAGGCACAAAAAGATTGATGTAGTGCAAGCAACATTACAAATCCAATTAAAAGAAGAAGACGCCAAAAACAAATATGACCAGAATGATCTATATTTTCACAAAAAAGCCTGCACATCTTAGTGGAGACTTAACTGCATAGGCTGGGCTCCACAAGGAGATGCATATACCCTGGTCGCACTCCAGTTCTCTTCTCATTCTCTCTCTCTATTCTATTGTGGACACATCATGACCTGACCTTAGAATAGAATACCCTCTCCCCGAGGAAAGAGTAGTTGGATGAGGAAACAATCGAAGTGTATTATTGCTATGAGCGATTTCTTTGCTTTTTTACACAGGAAGTGCTAAAGTAATTCACACATAGTTCAAATTGAATTCAAGGTTGATAAAGTTAGTGATCTAGATGAGTGGATCTAAGTTGGCCATTAAGGTGAACCTAAATAAGGGTTTTTGGAACTTGAGTGTTGTTGAGATTAAAATCCTAATACTAGTTAGGGCTCCGAGAAAATGCTCATTTTAGACCCGACCAAGATTTGTCCTTTATTTGTTCTCATGAATTGGTTTAGGAAAACAAATCACTCTAACTTTCTTTCTTTTGCCCTTATTTTTCAAATAAGTGTTTGTTAATGGACTAGCAAAGTTTAAGTATAGGGGGTTGATGAATCCATGATTCATTAACATGCTTTCTGCATTTTGTCTTAAAACCTTTAACAAAATACATGTAAACATTCATTTATTTCCATCTTTTGAAAAAAAATCATATTCATGAATAAAAATGCACTTTTATGCATAAAAATAATGTAAATAAATAAAAAAAATAAAGAAAACAAAAAGAAGGCATATTGTAGATATGCGTACATATGTATGTACAATATGACTTACAAAATAAATATAGATGAAAGATATATTTATAACCTAATCCTCAAGACCAAGTCAACATGGATTGGTCGGCAAACGAATAAGTAGGGATAGATAAGGAAAGAAAACAACAAATTATACATTATATATATATATATATATATTCTTCACTATTTATCAAATAATAATCAAATATTCATTCATTTTTAGTTAATTCATATGTACATATTCTTTTACAAAACTCTTTTTTTAATTATTTATAAAAATGTATAGAAAATATAAAAATAACTTAAAAATAATATCTTGTACTTATGCCAAGAAATCCAACTTTTAAATTGTCAATTTCTCAACTTCAGAACATCATAAGTTTCTCATACAAACTCCAATTTCACTCTACTCACCTTTAAAGTTCACAAAATAATATTATCTAATTAATGAAGGTGATTTCACTAAAATCAGTGTCCTTTTTGCAAAAAGTCGATTTTGAGACCTAATGACAACGAGGTTTCTGAGCTATTTATTTTATCTAGAATATATTATTTACTATTTAATTTTTATAAATATTTAAAATAACACCATTTAATATTTAATACCTAATTTCTAATACATTTACATCATCTAGACAACCAGTTTCTGACACATGTCAACCCCTCGTGCTTCTTCTTCGAGAACCAAGTCATTGGATCTGTTCCAACACCCTCTTTTCTCCAATTTCTACTCGCTTCCTTATACATCCTAAATCTAATCCTAACCTTCCATTCTACCCTCCTAACAACAAGGATCCATGCCTACCCTACATTTCATCTCTAACTTCTATCAATTTTCCTATAAATTTTTCCAAAGTTGGCATGAACCAACTAACTCTTCCTAACTTCCCTAGTTCCAGAACTAAACTGGTCGATTCCTCCACTTTCTCTCCTTGCTCCGGCCACCTTCGGTGGTGATAACACCTCTTAAATGCTCCACATGGAAGACGATACATTGAAGGATAGTTCAAAAACCTCGTGTGGCTTTGCATCGCTGTCCTCATACACTTGGAGCTTCGGCATCACCGATCGTCGAGAAACAACTTATAGGGTAAGACACCATGCATTCCGAGGTGACTTACTTCACTCTATTTCCAGTCGAATTCATCAATTTTCATGCCCAATTAGTGGTGTTAACCACATAATTAGACCCTTTTAATCATCATCTCAAATCATAGTCGAAGATTACATTTAATTCCATCTCAAATCGATCCAATTTTTGTTTCCAATTTCAATTCCAGAAAATAATTATTTAAACTGAAATTACTCATGTTTTTTGCCTATTCTTTTATGAATGGAGCATCAAAATTTCTTCCCTGCAGGGTGAAAAACATCTGGAGCGCATATTCATCAATCTAACCATCTGGATCATCCTTTCCTCACCTTTGAACTATATAAAAAGTGCAGCGCAGAATGAGGGTTCGAAATCCTAGTCAACCTCCAAGATTTCGTCACCTCCCTCGACTCCAGTTCATCGTAGGTGAGCTCGAAGTGGAGGAGCCCCCTTCTGGTCCTGTAGGAGTTCGCACACATCTATCCATAGTCGGAGATCCATCGAGGAAGACAAATCTCCGCTGTTAACCTTCAGCTTTGGGAAGAACATCCCCACGAACACGCATCACAGGTGGCCGATGCGTGTTCACATTGGACAGTCCATATCGCACCTCACCATTTAATCCTGGCCGTCAATTGAACTGGTAGAAGAATTGCAACATAAGCCCTCACCAAATCTAGAAATTAAGGCCACTCGAGAATGTTTCCAGAAATTACATTTAGATTCCCACGTATAGATCTAAATGTAATAATTTTTATTTTCTTTTTATTTTAGTCATTGCCAAGGACATAACTACAAACATATTCTTTTGTATTTTACAATTCTGCCCATGTATTGTGTAGACACTTAGGACACTTATTTGATCTCATTTTCATCGATTTCTAGGGTAGTTACACAACTACCCTAGCAAGGTTTTGTTATTTTTGTTGTGATTTTTTATCGTGTATATTTCTTGTTTTGAATTTTCGAAACTCGCATCCGTCTTCAGTTTCTATTGAGATTCCTTTTGGAGTGCATTGATCGAGCGATTTTTCTCCTATATAGTAGTACTTATATCATCTATATTTTCACCTACTATATTGCAAATAAATTGTTTGCAAAATTATCCCTTTGAAAACAAAATAAAAACTGGAAAGATAAAATTGAATTAAAATTTCAAAATAAAAAATTGATAAAAAGATTTTCCCTATTTTTCTCTCTTTCTTGAAGACGAAATAAAAAACCATAGTTTAGCTATTTTGTCTCCTTGTGTTTGACATAGGGAAACTTACTTGGATAAATAAATAGTTTAAGATAAAATAGGAGATAAATATATTCATTCTTTTATCTCTCTCATTTTTATTTAATTTTTGTTGGACTAATTAGGGATTTATTCTGAGCAATTTTCCTACACCGACACTGACAAATTTTATCGCTCACAAAACCTGGTTATCAAACTCCAATTTGGTTATCTTCTATGAAGACTCATTTCTTGAGTATTCCTCTTTCTCTACTTCACCTTTCACCACATCGAACAATCCATTATTCAAGATTGGCTTTAATTTTGAACTACCATTTGAGACTCCACCATTCTTGAGGACTAATCCAATACAATATACATTTTCAGAAATCGAGATATAGCACTTGATGACACGAAAAGGCAAAGGATCCATGGCCGAGCAGAGCGAGATTAACAACATGATGTTAGCCTCCTTACTAGACATTCAGGCATAGTTGACCGAACATGCTGACATCCAAGCCAGACTGAGAGACATAATCATAGAGCCGAGGAATGATAGGTATGATAGGAGAGAGGAGAATAAAAACCCTGGAGAAGGTAGGAATGAGGGAGGAGAATATCTTGTAGAGATAGTGGTTAAGATTACTCTGAAGGATGCCTATAATCTACGGGTAGGATAGACAAACACATGGATTAGGATCCCTACGATTCATGGCATTTTGAGTTTAAGCCCGCAATTTTACCACTCCTCCCAATATTCCACGGACATATGATCAATCATATGTACACCTCCAACAATTTGATTGCATTTGTGGCACGATACACTACCCGAATGTTCCATTAGAGGTAGTGAAGATGATAGCCTTCCCGTTTAGTCTCATGGACATGCACTATATTGGATTGGCCATTTGGGAATCATTGCCACAACTTGGGAAACATTGAGGCCCGCTTTTCAAAACAAGTATAATCCACTTGGACATCTCAACAAAATGCGATCATTGATTGCTAACTTCTCCCAAATGTCCCATATGCTTATTCACGAGGTGTGGTAAAGATTCAAAAACCTGATGGAGAAGTATCCCCATCATGATGTTCCTAATATGAGCCTTGTGCAGAACTTCTTTGGGGATTTGAGCATCGAGAACCAGAAACTGGTAGATGTCGCTTGTGGGGGATCCCACTCCAATAAGGATGAGGATGTACTTTATCATATTTTTGAGGATATGGTGGAGAGATTTGTAGCTCTTTCTTCTTCACGTGCTTTTCAGAAGCATCCTGTACCATCTCCTGCAGTATCCACAAAGTTGTCAACATGAGGACATGACATGATGTGGGTATGGTGGATAGTTCAAATCTGACCATTATAGGCAATCACCTATCCAAAGTGGACATAGTAGATAAACGATCCATGGAGCTTGAGAAACTTCAATTGATCGAACAAAGGACAATGAACTTGGATAAGCTGGATGAGATAACAAAGCATTTGGAGCTTCTTTTCTGTACGATCAGTGCATATCAAAGTGCATGTGCAGCGACCGATACTTCTACTTGTGAGAAGAATTATTCCATATCAGTATAACAGAGTACCACATGACCTTCTATAGTTCAGCACATTTACTACATGTAGACCCCTTATTAGGTCCAGTAGAAGTCACATCTGATTGTACCGTATCAACAAGAGCTTCCATACATTCTTTAACACCAGTCTCCACCTCCACCTCTCATTCAGGAGGTGAACGGTATTTGGTTCGTCTAAGAGAACAACCATTCCCGTCTATCAGGGAAAGGTTAGTTGAGTTCCCAGTAGAATTAGAGACCCGCCCACCACTTTCAAGGAGGAAGGCCACACCCCCAGCACCAGCAGTTACAACCTCACTTATTTTCTCCACCTCACTTCCAGAACTAGAGACATGGATAGCAGCAGATGCAGTCTACATACTTTCATCATCCCTACTATCAGCAATAGTCTGCATCATATGGACAGTTTTCACAGACCCTGCCTTCTCATTATCAGTATCCACAGTCGTTTGGATACCATCAACTTCCTCATTACTAGTCTCAACGACAACATGTCATTGAGCATCCAGAGGCACCTTCGGTGAATCTCACACTCGATCATCTTACTTTACTGATGAAGAATATAAATGACCTGACTTAGAGGCTTGACGATGTGACCACCACCAAGACATTGATTCTATCCCAGGTCAATCCAATCCCAACAATTTCATATGCAAGGAGCAGGTAGCCCATGATCCATCCACACCAGAGACTGGTATGGCCCTTGATTTTACATGTTTATTTGACACTATTCATCTAAGGAGTGGTAGGGGATTGCAGCATCCTGCACAACCATTGGGATTGGGAGATCAATCCGTTGCGAGAGCTTCACCGACTTCACATTGGACGATCTGAAGTCCACATTCCTACGTAAACATTTTCCTCTAGGACGGACAAACATGATGAGTCAGATCTCCAACTTTACGCAATTACCGAATGAATCTTTCCATGAGGCATGGGATAAATTCAAGGATCTTACGGAGAGATATACTCATCATGAGATACCAATGAATGTGATGGTATAGAACTACTTTGAAGGACTCCAGCTAGATATTTAGGGGCTTGTGAGTGCCGCATGTGGCGGCAGCTATCTCAATCGGGATGCCGAGCCTATCTTGTTCATCTTCGAAGGGATGGCGGAAACTCAAGAGTCGTCGACTCTATTCGGGCATTCAGAAGGCCCCTTAGCCACCTGATGAATCCATGATTCATTAACATTTCTGTCGCATTTTGTCTTAAAACTTAACAAATACATGTAAATATACATTAATTCCCATCTTTTATAAAAACTTCAGTCATGAATAAATATTTATTTTTAAGCATCAAAATCATGTAAATAAATAATGAATAAAGAAAAGAAAATAAGGCAGATTGGAAATATATACATATATATATATGTACAATATGACTTATAAAAATAAATATAACTGCAAGGCATATTTATAACCTAACACCCCGAGACCAAGTCAGCATGGATTGGTCGACAAACCAATAAGTAGGGGGAGATAAGGAAAGAAAACCATAAAAATAAATTAAGACACGTTTCATATACTTCTCATTATTTATCAAGTAAAAATAAAACTTCAATGATTTTTAATTAATTCATTTGTACATATTTTTCACCAAACTCTTTTCCTAATTATTTCTAAAAATGTATATATAGATATAAAATGAGTTAAAAAAATTACCCTATTTATATGCCAAGATATCCAGCTTTTAAATTATCAAAATCTAAACTTCTGAACATCATAACTTCTTCATACGAACTCCAATTTCACTCTACTCACCTTTAAAGTCTTAAAATAATATTCTCTAATTAATAGAGGAGTTTCATTGAATTCGGAGTCCGTTTGCAAAAAGTCAGTTTTGGGACCAAATGACAACGGGGTTTCTGGGCTATTTATTTTATGTAGAACACATTATTTTTAGTTTTATTAATTTTATAATTTCGATTTATTTTCATGATCTTGTAACTTAATATTGATTTATTTCATATTTTTTTGGATATTATTTATTTTTTTAATAAAATCCAAATCCCTAATTTATAGATAAAAATGAATTCATTAACTTAAACCTATATTTATTAATATATGTAAATTAATGAATTAAAATCCCTAAAAATTCACATAACCCTTAATTATTACTCTAATAATTAAGAAAATAGAAAATTAATATTTAACTATTTCTTTATTAAATTAAAAATCCAAAACCTATTTATCTATACATATTTATTAATATAATATTTATATTTCAGATAATATTTATTATTTATAAAAAGTAGTTATTCTATAATTTAGATAATTTAATTATTTACATTTCTTGTTTTTATATCTATTTAAAATAACACTATTTACTATTTATTATTGAATTTATAAGAAATTCGCACATCTGGCCTACCAGGGGCAGACACGTGTCAGCACCTGGTGCTTAAGCCAGAATTGAAATCTATTCTAACTGGATATCTTCGACTCTTTTTCCCACGCACCTGATAACTGATTCCGATGATCTAATCCATCTCATCTCCTAAAAACCTAGATAATCGGCCACCATTAGATATAACTTGGAGATCACAAAAACTCTCTATATAAACCCCCAAAGTTGGCGGTTTATAACAAACTCACCCATACCCACTTGAAGCTCAACTGCCAGTGGCCGACCCCTCTCTTCCTCGCCTTGCTCCGCTCGTCAAGGAGGTAACATCTCCGATCGAAGGTGCCCGCATGCGAGAAGGACCATCGGGGAGGAGTTCCAAGGTGTCCACTCGCCTTGCATCGCCGCCATGTGCGCGTTCAGCTCCGGCGAAGATCGGCCGTCGAACAACCATCGGAGGTAATACACCTCTGATTTCATAGATATATACATCCATCTTCATCGAATTTTATCTCGATCCTCATGCCATGAATAGCGTGGTTAATCACATTGTTAGTCAACCTAATTATCTAGCTTAAACGCACGATCAAATTCACATTCAAATCGTTTCATAATTCAATCCAAATCGCGTCTCGTTTCTCGAGTATTTCTCATGCACATTTCATCTATTCTGGAAGCCTATTTTGATCTTGCAAAAACTTTAACCCATCGCAAAAGAAACCACCATCTTCACCGATCGATTCCCGTCTCCCTGAGCTATCGCCGACTGACGACCACTGCGGGCGAGCTCGAGGGTTAGAGGAGCTAACCCTCTGGCCCTACCGGAGGCCCTAGTTCGTTGCCAGACGCCGGCGAAAATTCGAGGAAGGGACCATCTTCATCAGCCGCGTGAGGGACCTGAAGAACCTCAAGAACAGCCCGTGCTACAACCTTGCAACATGTGTCAGTGTGGACGACCCCGATTGCGCTGCAAGATCTAATCATGTCCGTTGAAGACGAAGCGCTAGAAAATTTGCAACATAACTCCAGAAGAGTTCCAGAATTCCATCCCGCCTCCAAGGTTTTCAGTAATTGCTATTAGGTCCTTCCGCAGGGACCTAATTGCAATAATTCATATTTTTGTTAGAGAACAGTCCCTGTCTGAGGACGAACTTGCAGAACTTTTATTTCTTTTTCTTGCGTTTAAACCCCTGATCTGTAGGGAGATTTGGACGCGTTTTTGACATAATTTTTCGTAGTTTTTCTTGGGGTAGTTACATAACTACCTTCGCGAGGATTTCTAGTAATATTCATGTATTTTTGTCGCCTTTTCATCATGTTTCTATTTGTCGAAGTTTGCTTCCGTTTTGATTTGATTTGGTGGGTTGTTCGAGCCTGTTGCTCGTCCGCTTTACCTATTATATAATAGCACATAAATTTCACCTATATTTCACCGATTATATCGTAAGTAAATTGCTCAAAAAATATCACTTTGAAAAAAAATAAAAATTGGAAAAATATAAATCAAATAAAAATTTAAAAATAAAAAATTCATATATCGTGTTTTCTTCGATCACTCTAAGAAGAGATAAAAGAATCACAAAAATATACCGTCACATAAAAAATTGAAGTATTCTATTATGCCTCCTTGAGTTCGATCCAGGCACACTTACATGGTTAAATAAATAGTGTAGGTTTTTAAAACCGATCTTTATTGATCGACTAGGATCTCTTTGCGATTTTCTACACCGACAACAATCCAAACACTAAAAACCGCAATCCTATCTTTAGCCGCACCAAAATGGCACCGTTGTCGGGGAAGCATTAGTGTATTTTGATTTTTTACATATTTTGTGATTTTATTCTCTCTTTTTATTGTTTTTCATAGCTTTTTACTCGATTTTTCTTACGACTTTTCTCGAATCGTTTCTCGATCTTCTTTAGCCGCTAACTAATTTTTGTAAGACATGCAGGATCAGCAGGTTTCTTAGGAAGCCGAGTCAGTTGCAAGAGTAGAGGCCGATTCTTTCTTTACGAGTCGGATGTAGAGGGCAAAAATTAATTAGTGTAATTTGTAAAAGAGAGAGAAAGAGAGAGAAAGATGTATTGAACTCTAGTAGAAAGGGGTCCACTAAGGACATCCCGACTTGTACCTTCTACCCCCATTTTTTCTGGGTCTGATTCCCTGAGTACCGTGTATTCGGGGGATCAGGGTACCCACTGTGGTTTTCTCGCATCGACGGTCTTTCCGTGGCTTTTTCGAGGATAGGTGCTTGCTTAGGAGTTATCTTTTATTCTATCTGATTGTGATTACGTAGTTAGTCTTAGGACTTGCAACCTAGGTGCATGATTTTAGGATTTTTCTAAAAAAAATAAAAAATAGATGTTTGTTTGAAAAAATTCAAAAAAATATAAAACCCCAAAATAAGATCGGGACTGCTGATATATCGGATCTAAAAAAATAAACGTAAGGTTCATTTGACTTGGGAGAGTAATCCCCACACATTTTTCAGAGTGCGCAAGTGAGAGACGACACTTAAATATAAACCCATTTTCTTTCAAAATACTACCCAGTCTATACACCTGATCACTGCTTTTCAGTGGGTATGCTCGGGTAGCAGGAAGCGGTCCGAGTTTACTTAGCAGAGTGGGGGATTTAGAGGACACTGCGTAAGGCTCTGTCCTCAAGCAATACGGGTAGCCGGAAACAGTCCGTATTTTCCACCATACTGGCTAAGAGCAAGTGGTTTTTTGTAAGGACTCAGGACAGTTTCGCGGGGAAAAATCGAGCACCTATCAGCTCGTATCAGCTCACGATAATCGATTATACTTGTTTGCTAATTACAACCCTAAAACCGACAAGATAAAAGACCGAACTCTTATGATCATCATCGGGTTATGTTGGTGAAAATGGGGTTTGCTTTGTGTTTGCTTGAGGGGCGTGAGTTACCACGGCTTTACGCATTTTCCCTCTCTCTTGAATCACGAATCATGCTCTCCCATTCTCTTGATATCAAAGATGACGTCTTGACGGCTTTTTTGCTCAGACTCCGTGAGCTTTCGACCGTCCACTGTCATTCGTACATCTTCATAAGCTTGGGATTACTCTCTTCCCAAGCTGGTCCCATATGATCTCGAGGAGAGTCAGACCCAAACTTCCTCACCTCCCGGCCAGACTATTGAGGCAGACCCTTGTCTCAAAACATCATCGAGATCTCCAGCTGAGTTTTCGTTGAGTTCTTATGAGAGCTTTTCTTTTCCAGACGATTTAAAGCAGACGGCTCGCGGCAAAGGACCAGCAGACGGGAGGCCACCAGCTGAGGAACATCATGACGGAAGACCGGATCCTACCATAGTTGTTACGATAGGGATTCTCGACACGCTTCAACAGATGAACACCCAGATTCAAGAACAGATTAGAAATCAGAACGAGTTGTGGGCTGAGATAGACGCGCTGCGAGCAGTGGCCAGGAACCATTTACCGCCTGTACTGGTTCTCGCTACTTTACGGGAAGAGTATGACCCGAGCATGAGAATGCTCCATCATTGAATTCGGCTACCGCCAAATCAAGAGCCATACGAATTGAGGCCGTCCTTCATCTCACTGCTTCCCAACTTCTACGGGAATGCTACAGAGGAGTCGTTTATCTTTCTGCAGCAATTGGAGATGATCTGTGGAACGACTAGTTATACAGGAGTTACGCTGGAGGTTGTCCGCCTTAAAGCCTTTCCCTTCGCCTTAGCCGATAAGGCGCTTTACTAGCTGAGTCACCTGGGAAGGAAATTTTCTACATGGGACGATATAAAGTTCACATTACTGCGTAAATATTTTCCTCTGGGGAGGACGAACATGATGAGGAGTCAGATCGCCAAATTTACGCAGCATCCGTATGAATCTTTCCATGAGGCATGGGATAGATTCAAAGATCTTACGGATAGATGACCGCATCAGGCGATACCACTGAAGGTGCCAGTAGAGAATTATTTTGGAGTACTCCAGCCAGACATCCATGGGCTAGTGAGTACCGCATGTGGCGACAGTTATTTGAACAAGGATGCCGAGTCAGTCTGGGCCATCTTCGAAGGGATGGTTGAGAACTCGGGAGTCGTCGACTCTACTCGGGCATTTCAGAATGCCCCTCGGCCACCACTTCACCGAGAGCATCACAAGGTGGCTAATATCTAAGAATCTGAATCCAACACCAACATGGGATTTTTTAGTGAGAAGTTAACGTTGGTAGATGTGATTCAGAAGCAAGTTCAGGACTTACACCCGCTGCGAGAGTTGGAGAAACTCCCATCTCAACCTCAGCAGCTGAGTGATCTTTCAAAGAAGGTTTTCGATCTTCAACTCTAGTACCATCAGAGACAATCTTCTTCGACCACACAACCTACACGGAGGATCTTACCCGCTCCAACCACCCGTCAGATTCACTACGTACAGAGCGAGCCAGAGATTCCGCAGATTGATTGACATGAAGATCAGTCTCATGCCAATACCGGTCAGATCACTAGTACTATAGATATGGAGGTCAAGCCACAAGCCACTCTCGAGAATAACGGGATTTGGTATACTCTGATGCAGCAACCGAGTATACCGCATCAGCAGCAGCAGTACATCCAACCGCAGCATGGACGTCTACACTTCCAACACCAACAGAATTTCACGCAGCAACAATCTCACCGGCATGCTTATCAGAGACCACATTTATATCAGTACCTTGCTAACCATTCATAGACATATCCTTGTCAACAGCCGCAACAATCTTCCTCCACATCGCAGAGATTCTCCCAACCTTCCACTTCTCAGCAATACACGCCAAGGCAGGAGAGAGGAGCAAGCCAGGGCCACCACACCGAATCAGAAATGAATGCACAAGCCCAGTCATTAAATCAAATCAAGGATATGCTGAGTACGCTCCAGATTGCACACAAGACAGAAATGGAGCAGGTTAACCGTCATCTGGATGAGTTAATCGCGCCAAAGACCACTCTTCCAGCCCAGCCTCAGATGAACCTGAATAACAAGAAAAGGCATCCAGATCAGGTAGACAACACTACAGGTACGATCTCTTTTCCTGAGTTTTTATCTAACTTCATTCTTCTCAGGAGCGTTAGATCACCACGAGCAACTGCTGAAGTAGAGGAGCGGGCACTTGATGAGGAGCAGGAGCAAATCCATGAGCAGTCAGACTCTGATGCTGAGGAGGAGAACCAACACCTTGATGAGGAACATCACAGAGAAGGGAGCGATGCCGATACAATTGACATGGATACTGGCGATTCAGACGATGATACCACGCCAGACCATGCAAATACTCCTGCCAAAAATATATCTTTCCCTGTTTTAGATAGTTTTGTACATAATTCTGAAACTCTCGATGTACAAGATGATTCCGATATCAATAAAAAGTCTGATTTTCTCATTCCTGACATTGTTCCTTTTCCCGATGCTTTGTTTGGGAAAGGGAAGAAAAATAACAAAAAGAATGTTGTGACTCCATAGACAGAAATGTTATTAAAAGATCACGTCTTTTTGAAGATCCCGCTTCATGATACCTTAGATCATTTTCCTACGCTTAAGAATCAATTGAAAAATCGATGTACCACGCGTAGGAAAAAGAGATCCCGTATAGAGAAACATGTTTTGACTAAAGCTACATCTTGTGCTATTCATAATAAGTTACCGAAGAAGAAGAAGGTCTTGGGAGCACATTATGTCAGATGCGAAATCGCAAATGCCGAATTCGATCACACTCTCTTAGATAACGGTTCCTCGATCAATCTGATACCATCTTCCTTACTTGACAAGCACGAGTTAGGTCCTCTTTACAAATATTGTGCGATCCTTCAATTTGCTGATAGATCCGTAAAGAGACCTAAAGTTATACTAAGTAACGTTATCATAACTGTGCAGGGTCTGCAATTCTTAGTGGACTTTACTGTCCTAGACATGGATTGCCCTACATAGTTACACCTTACCCCGATTATTCTCGGGAGGCCTTTCGTAGAAACAACAAATGCTCTCTTCGATTATGATACAGGGAAGGTATCTTTTCGAATCGAGGGCGAGGAGGTACATATAGAGATGGAGAGAGATTCGAACACATCTAGTGATGCATCTTTTGATTTTTTGAGTTCTTTAGCCACCTGCGATTACATGGATGAGGTCCGTCTTGATGACCTCGAAAGATATAAAGTAGAGACCCAAGAATGTTTAACAGAGGACGGGTCCGAGACTACAGTTAGCGATTCTTCAGAAGGTACTTTATATTTTAGTCTGGATGACGAGAAGCAAAGAGATCAGACTTCTGAGGAGTTTAATGCATATATTTTAGATTCAGAGACTTTACAAAATCCCTTCACTTTAGATGATCTAGAGACAGAATTTCATTTAGCTGCATTGTTTTCCTCTGATCATTCTGAGGATGAGCATAGCAGCGAGTCAGATGATGTTTTGAACATCTTCTGTAGTCCGACTCTAGAGCACATTGAGATGGTGGGTAACCAGATTGCAGACAAATCCACAACCGATACAGATCCCATTACACATATGGATGATGCTTTAGCAGAATCAGAATCTACCTTTTCAGAACTAAAGACATTGCCACCAAACATGAAATATGCATTCCTTGCGGGACCACATCGATAGTTTCCGGTCATTATCAGCTCATCTTTGACCTACGAACAAGAATCTCATCTGATGGAGATTTTAGAAAGAAACCGCAAGGCTATTGGGTGGACTGTATCCGATCTCCACAGGATTAATCCTGCTTTGTGTTCTCATCATATCTATCTCGATCATGACAGGAAACCCTCCAGAGAGTTTCAGCGTAGGCTGAATCCGATTTTATGAGAGGTTGTCAAGAAAGAGATTACAAAATGGTGTGACGCAGGGTTCATTTATCCCATATCCAACTCTGAACGGGTTAGCCCATTACATGTTGTCCCGAAGAAGTCGGGAATTCAGATGATTAAGAATGAGAGTGGAGAGGAGATTCCAAAGAGAACAACCACATCGTGGTAGGTGTGTGTTGATTACAGAAAATTGAATGCTGCGATGAAGAAGGACCAGTTCCCTCTACCTTTTATAGACCAGGTCATAGAACGGTTGGCAGTGAAGGAGTACTTCTGTTTCCTTGACGGTTACTCCGGAGACAACCAGGTAACAATTGCTCCTGAAGACCAGGAGAAAATCACCTTCACATGTCCGTTCGGCACGTATGCCTTTATACGGATGCCCATTGGATTGTGCAATGCTCCTACTACTTTCCAAAGGTGTATGCCTGCTATTTTCGCGGACATGGTCGGTGATAGGTGGAGCGAGATGGGTGGAGGTCATCGCATTCGAGGGGGTCGGCGTGGATGAGGGAAGAGTGGGGTACGCAACGGTGGTGACAGGAGGCAAAGAGGATGGCTAGAGTGGATCCCAAAATAGGAAGGGGGCGACCTGTCAGTGAGGTGGATGACGTAGGAGCAGGCGAGGCGGAAGGTAGAAGATGATGTCTTGACCATTGGATCAGGCGATCTAACGGTCAGGAGAAGGATGGAAGAGGGGGGTTAGTATTAGATCGGCGGGGCGAGATCAAGGGCGCAGGGCGCACCACGTGGCGGGCGTACGTAAAGGTGGAGAGGAAATGTCGTGATGGTGGCTCCCCTTTGATCGAACGGTCAAGATCCAAAGCGAGATGGATGGTGGAGATGAGGCGAGAAGTGGAAGCATCGAAGGGTGTAGATACCGCCACGTGGTGCAAGGAGGGTGCGGCGCTGGCGAGCGGTCTGGATTGGACCCAGGGTTTGATCAAAGGGCTGAGAAGTAATGCAATGATGAATGGCCCAAATCAGGAGATAAAGAACGTGATCGGACAGTGGACGATAGAGCGTACGTTGCACCCAATGGAGCATGTCGCGTGGCGCAATCAGAGGGTGCCACGTGGCCTGCTCTGAATGGCTGAGAAAGAATATGGATTTAAAGAAAAAAGGAGGCCGTATTTTGAAAAACTCAAAACATGAAAGTTGTAGATCTTGATGAGATCTACAAGTTTCATGTTGATTGAAAACAGAGATGAGGTCAAATAAGATACAAAAATACATGGGTACAAATATACATACATATAGTACACAAAGGGGCCCAAAAACCCAAGTTTTGCATATGAGTTCCGTTTTGAATGAAATTGGTCTCATTTTAAAGGTCTCCGAATGTATATTCATCTAAAAATGAGTATACCAAATTCGGAGGTTGTATGAGGTAGATATTAGCATTCTAAGATCTAGGTCTCCAGCTGGGTTTGGAATTTTTATTGGGTAATTTACAAGCTAGGAATTTGTATCCTTCATCCTTTTATTCTTAACTACTACTATGTACCGTATAAGGAAGGTTTTATTGAATTTTGAGGGGGTATAAAATATATATAGATAATTATATGAATAATTTACAAGTGAATTTTACAGATGAATTGGCTTCTTAATTAATGCAATTATGAATGCTAAAATGCATAAATTGTGGATGTATGTATGAATGCTACTTATGCAAGATAAAGGGAAATATGCTGCTAAATACTCGGGAACAAGGCTCTATTTTCATCTTTAGAAGTGATAAATCACAGATTCATCAACCTCCTATACTTAAACCTTGCTCATCCCCGAGCAAGTAAATGAAATGCAGGAGTGAAATGATTTTGGGTTCCATACCAAGGTCATGAACAAAAGTTGAAAATGGAGCTTGACTCGACCTTTGGATTTATTGTGTGGCGGAACCTTATTGGGATCTGAACTTAAGACCTAACAGACTTCAAGTTCCACAAGTCTTCTATTCAAGACTCCTCAATAGTCAGGTCAGAACAAATCCTCACACGTAAATTTCTGATGACTAAGATTCTTACTTGTACTGTGTAAGTGAAATGTAACTCTCCACATCAGAAATGGCTCAGAAGCAACCTCCACTAACAAGGTAACTCTAATTCCCCGGTCCAGTAACTCTTTCCTCGAGAAGCAGGGTATTCCCTTCTAAGTTCAAGTGCGACCAGCTCAAGAGGAGGGGGTAGAGAAAAGAATGGATGGTAGCCAGTGTAGCTACCTATCCCGGGATGCTTGACCATTGTAACCATGTCACCCAACTGCATTTTCTTTGCTAATATACATACTCCGACAGGTATTTTATTTTCACTTGGGCCTGTCTAATTTTTTTGGAGTTCTTGCATTTTTTTTCGAACTATATACAAGGTGAAGCATGTACATCAGGCATTTTTCCTCTTGAGCCAGTAGACTATCCCTCTTTTAAAGCATTATTGCAACCCATAGCATCATGTCCTCAAACGTCAACACCACCATACTAGGCTGAGATGCACTAACCTCCACAAAGGAGGACGGATGTTTCCACCTTTGTGCTACTCCAAGCTAAAGGATTCTACTTCCTCACCACCTCATCAATGAAGAGCTACATGCATTGTGCTTGTCTAAGTTAGGTCACTATCTAAAAGAATCATGCGTGTGCACGAGATATTCTAGTTAGACTAATCAAGATGACATGTGAACATGGACTTGCGGACTCAAAGAATTAAGTCACTTGACCTGAGAAATCATAACTCCAGTTCCTATAAGGTTCCTCTGAAATTAAGTGGATTAAGGTAAAATCAAGTCCCTCCTCAACATCTACTCATAACTTGGTTCAGAACCCTCTAGCTTTTCACCTTGCATATGCAAGATATGCATATGAGATGCTATGTAGATGAATGAAATGCAAGACTCTTTTTCTTTTCTGATGCAGAGATGATATGCAATAGTAAATAAGAAGCCTTTGATTTTTATTTTCCCATTTTCTTTTCAAAACTCTGGTATACCTCCTATGGTACAAGTGTTTTATGAGTATTATACAGATTATACAAGTGTATTTTACAAAAATATTTCTCCAATTTTACCCATCCCGTAATTATATACAAGAATACGTGAAAGTACGAGCTATGGGTAAAGTAAATATGTAATATATACATGCCCCCTATATTAGCGAGTGTTATGTCCTCAGAGCACGGAAAGCGAGGAAGATGACATAGCTCGTGCTAAGCGTAAGAGAGCCAAAGGAGCAAAAAATGTATAGAAGTCATCCTGCCCCCCTTATACTTAGGCTTTGGTAGCCTAAGTGTAGAAGAAGATCACAAGTGGGGTGGACGAGGTCAAGAGGAGAAGTGGTTGAATATATATAGGGTGGGCATCGGTTCCCCCCCCCTATACTTAGGCTCTGGTCAGCCTAAGTATAAGAGTGGAGTGAGTATGAGGACCGATGTGATCTGGAGGATGTACAGTGAATGGACTCAGGTAACTTACCCCCCCCCCCCACCTATACTTAGGATCTGGTCATCCTAAGTATAGTCGTAGATGTAGATGCATGTATTTGGGGTGAGCGATTAGAGTCACGGGAGGGAGGGGAAGAATATAAATGAATGGTGGATATATATACAAGGATCACGGACTGAATCTTCCAAGTTGTTGCTGATGGCAAGAGCTCACTACTGCAAGGTCTCATGCACGGCTTGATGTGTATCTGCTAAAACTGTCTCACGCATGAATACAATCTCCTCAACATGGACTAATTGTTCTTTGGATTCGACGAAGTGCTTCAAAAGATGTCCATTTACTAGGAATGCCTATGCGTTATCTGTGAGATCTGAGATCTCAACACATCCACTATCATGCACCACTCGGACAATGAATGGGCCCGTCCACTTGGACTTCAACTTGCCTTGGAAGACTTTCAGCCTTGCATTGAACAACCATAACTTCTGTCCAGGAACAAAGGTCTTTCGTCTGATATATCTATCGTGCCAACGCTTCACCTTGTCCTTGTACACCAAATTGTTGTCGTATGCTCGGTTTCTGACTTCCACCAGCTCATTCAGATCCATTTCTCGTTGTTTCTGCCCTAGGGTGTGTTCCAGTTGACCTTCTTGATTGCCCATTCTGATTTGTGCACTAATTATGGGGGCAAATGGCACGGCTTTCCGAATACCATACGGAATGGGGAGGTTCCTAACGGTGTCTTGTAAACTATCCTATAAGCCCATAGGACTTGATCCAAGATCTGAGACCAGTCCTTCCTGTCTGGGCAGACAAGCTTCTGCAACACAGTTTTTACCTCCCTATTCGACACCTCAGCCATACCATTAGTCTGTGGGTGGTAAGGGCTAGCGACACGGTGTTCGATGCCGTAGTTCTTCAAGAGTTTCTTCACGTCTCTGTTTACAAAGTGGCTACCCCCATCGGATAGCAACATTTTGGGGATCCCAAACCTAGAGATGATATGCTCTCTGATGAATTTGCAAACAGTTCTGCTGTTTGCGGCTCATGTTGGGATAGCCTCCACCCACCTAGACAAATAATCTACCACAAGAAGGATATATTCAAATCCGTGGCTAACAAGGAATGGGCCCATGAAGTCAATGCCCCAGGCGTCAAAGGCATCACAAATGATGATAGGTTGCATCGGTATTTCATCCTTGGAACCAACAGTTCCTCCCATTCTCTAGCATACTGGGCACAACTTCGCAAAGTTGATGGCATCGCGAAACAGAGACGGCCAGTAAAAGCCATATTGAAGTACCTTCCATGTGGTCCTCTTCCCGGAGTGGTGTCCTCATGCCTCCGTGTTGTGGCATAAAGAAAGGACACTCTGATATTCCTCTTGAGTAATACACCATCTCCAGACACAAACCGGTCCTTCAAAGAAAAGGATCGGGTCCTCCCAATGGTAATGTCTAGAATCCGACTTGAGTCAGTCTATGTGGATCTTGGGCCAATCTTCGAGAACCTTCTTGGAGATAAGATAGTTCATGATATTGGCATACCATGGGAGTGAGTCGACAACAAAAATTGACTCGTCAGCGAAGGAATCTCGAATTGATGAATCCTTGGAAGTATTTAGATCTTAGAGACGGGAGAGATGATCAGCTACTACGTTCGTCTTTCTAGGTTTATCATGAATGTCCAAGTCAAACTCCTGGATAAGTAGAATCCACCTAAGAAGACGCACCTTTGCGCCTTCTTTTCCATCAAGTATTGTAGTGTTGAGTGGTCAGTGAACACAATTACCTTGGATCCGATTAAATGAGATTTGAACTTGTCCAAGGCAAACACTACCGCAAGCATTTCCTTTTCAGTAACGGTATAGTTACGTTGAGCAGTATCAAGCACTTTGCTTGCGTAGTGTATTGCAAATGGGACGTCATCCCTCCTATGTCCTAGCACAGCTCCAACAGCAAAGTCTGAGGCATCCATCATGATCTCAAAAGGCAGAGACCAATCTGGGGCTTGTAGGATCGGGGCGTCCATAATCATTCCTTGCAATAGCTTAAAGGCCTCAAGACATTTGTGATAAACAATAAACTCCATGTCCTTGCCTAAAAGCTCAGTTAGCGGTCGGGAAATTTTAGAAAAAATCCTTGATACATCTTCGATAGAATCCGACATGCCTGAGGAACGACCGCAACTGTTTTACGTTGGTTGGTGGCTGGAGTCGTCTGATCACATCCACCTTGGTAGGGGCAACCTCCATTCCTCTCTTGGAGATGACATGCCCAAACAATGCCCTCCGTCACCATGAAGTGACTTTTCTCCCAGGAGAGCACCACATTAACCTCACAACAATGTTTGAGGAATCGGTCCAGATTCCTAAGACAGGAATCGAAAGAATCACCGTGGACCGACAAGTCATCCATGAAGACTTCCAGGAATTCGCCGACCATTTCGGCGAATACAACAATCATGCACCTTTGAAAAGTATCGGGAGCATTGCATAACCCAAAGTCCATGTGCCTGAAAGCATAGGTACCAAAGGGGCATGTGAACGTGGTCTTCTCCTAGTCCTCTGGAGCTATGGCTACTTGATTGTATCCCGAGAACCCATCCAAGAAGCAGAAGAATTCTTTCCCCGCTAATATCTCTAGGATCTGATCAATGAATGGTAGGGGGAGATGTCCTTCTTAGTCGCAACATTCAGGCGTTTGTAATCTACACAGACACGCCACGACGTGTGTACTCGCATCACGATCTCCTCTCTGTCTTCATTGGTGGTCGTCTGAATTCTTGACTTTTTCAGGACAACATGGATCGGGGCCACCCATTTAGAGTCAGAGATGGGATAAATGAAACCCACGTTGTACCATTTCTCTATCTCCTTCTTCACTACCTCTTGTAAATTTGGATTCAAACGACGTTGGAATTCAGGAGAGGGTTTAGCTTCATTCTCCAAGTAGATATGGTGCGAACACAGAGCAGGATTTATCCTGTGGAGATCGGAAATGCTCCAGCCTATCACCTTGCGGTTTTTCTCCAAGATCTCTAACAAGCGAGATTCCTGCTCCTCGGTCAATCATGAACTGATGATAACTGGATATTTATTCTCTTTTCCCGCAAGGAAGGCATATTTCAGTGTTGTGGGTAAGGGTTTGAGCTCAGGTAATGTTTGATCATCGAGGAAGTCTGGCTCAATTGAATCCGGTTCAGTGCTGAAAGTGGATGGATCTGTCTTTGAAATAGATGCCACCAATTCATTCGGCTCTGGAGTCGGATCGTCAAAGGTCTCCATGCAATCGACTAAAGCCACATCCAACTCGTCATCCTCATCTTATGATTGTCCTATAAAGGGAAGGACTGACAGGCCCAGCTGGGCCTTTAAGTCATCGAAGATGTAGGGGGATGTAGGTTCTGAGTTGTACTTGTTTCTAAGGACCTCGCAAACTGACTCACGCACAAGATCATCTCCGGATGAGGGAGACTCATTGGTGCTGGCCGGGTTCTGTCTTCATGGCCCAACTGTGTCTACATGGCCGCAGTCTGCTTCGGATGAAGAGTACTCGGTGCTGGATTCTGAATCAGGTCTATGCCATCTGGTCTGCTTCATCTCTAATTCCTACTCTCCGTATGGAGTTTGGAACTGGATTTTTCCAATATTATAATCAAACAAGGCCCCCGTTGTTTAAAGGAAGGGTCTTCCTAGTATAATCTGGGAATCTCTCCAATTACGAGGGGTTTCCATATCTAAGACAGTAAAGTCCACCGTGTATTCATGACCCTCGACTTTGATGACAACATTCCTCAATTCTCCATGGGACCTCTTGGTTGACTTATCAGCGAACTGAAGGAGGGCTCTAGATTTCCTAAGAGGTCCGAGATTAAGCCGCTTATAGAGGGTTGTGGGCATTAAGTTGATTGAGGATCCGTTGTTTAGGAGAGTGCGTACAAACGCAGTGTCATCAACATGACTCACCACATAATGTGCATCCATGTCTCTTCATTTCCTTGGAAATGAGTTCTCTATTGCGCAAATCGTGGCTACTAACAGGACGTGTTTCTCTATACGGCTTTTGGTCTTCCTGCTAACCCTAGTAGGTGTGCATCTCACCTTAAGGTATTTTTGGAATGCAGGTGTCATTTCCACATACTTGTCAAAGGGGATCACGACCTTGATATGTTTGTTGCAAAACTCTGCCATCTCAGGGTCATCTTTTTGGATTTTTTAGTTTTCTTCTTTCCACCCTTAAGAGCTCGGGGGAAGGGATTATTGACTCCAACTCATATTCTGAAACTGAAAGATTTGCATTCAAAGTGGGAACTGAGTTCTGTACAGGACTCGGACTTTGAAACCGACTCGAACTCTGACTATGATGAAAAGAAAGCTGCTGGTGCAAAATTGGTGATGCATCCTCCGTCACTGTTGGAACTTTCTCCTCAGATGGAGGTGCGGTCTCTTCATCGGTTTCAGTAGACTCCCTACTGGTGTGGTTCCCTTACTTCTTTGAGGACTCAGAAGTCCTCTTCTTTTGCCGATGGTGGTGGTGGTGTAGCTGCTCCTCTGCCTCCAAGTTCTCCTCAAGTAGAGACTTGGAAACTTCTTCCTCCGATGCTCGTGCCCGATCATGTACGATCACAGTCCTTCTGCTCATGCGGGACATATGGTTTACATTATCGTATGAAAGGATCTCATGTTCGGATAAAGAATTATCTGAATAGTATACCTGATCTCGTGGTCTGTTCTGGCCTTGATTCAAGCTATTCGGGTTGGCCTGAACCTGAGCGGGAATTGGGGTCTTTGGCACCATCTGCTGGTCCTGGGTACGAGAAACACGATTCAGATCGGTTCTCGTATCCAGATAGTCATTCTGTATCTGTTGGATCCTATCAGTCAGGGTCTGGATCGTCAAGGTGAGGGACTCCAATTCGGTGGGCTGGGTTGGTTGATGTTGATTTGAGGATGAGGTCATGTACTGGCCCTGTTGGACATGCTGGAACTGCTGCTGCTGATGGGAAGGTGGAGGGCCCTACTGGCCCGAGTTGAACGTGCGTTGCTGCTGTTGGTGCTACTGAGGCTGATAGCCTCGTTCGGGCCTGGATTGAACAAAGCGCGATGCGGGGACGGAGCCGTTTTCCTGGTAAGTTAGGGAAGGTCGGTGTGGTTGACCGTTCCCTATCCCCGACTATCTGCTGACGGGGTCATGGTTGTACCACCTGCAGAGGCACCTCATATCTTGTCTCCACTTGTGGGGGTGCATGTTGGTCCTGCTGAGTATATCTCTGCTCCTGTACCTAGCTGCTCTGAGGCTCCGGTGCCTGTTCCTGTACAATATGGATTCGGTGTACAGGTACAGGTGGTGCAGAAGGGGCAGGTAGTTTTATCTTAGCTACCCTCTCAGTAAGTTCCTCCACTTGCTTCGGCAATCTCGAGAGAGACTCAAGGTCAGTGACCCTCTTGTGAATCTGCTCGACCATGGTTAATTTATCTACTATTATCCCCATGCTAGGGATAAGGTCATCCGTCAGATTCGTTATAGTCCTCCGGGTTGTCTCGTTGGAGAGGCTCGAAGGAGACAACTGATAGGCCCGGGTGGCTTGAGATCTGCCTGTTTCCGCCATCTTCTCTAGGATCTTCCATATGGCGTCTTCATTCTTGTTCAGATAGCTTCCTCCATAGGAGGCACTTACTAACCCCTGATCTCTGGGGTCATGCCACAGAACAAGGTCTAGACTAAGATCGTTCTTGATATGCCATGGAAGGGGCATTTCTGAATAAGGTCATTGAACCTATCCCAGGCTTCATGGAATGGATCATTGGGTCCCTACAAGAAACTAGCGATCTTTGTTCTCATTTGATTAGTTCTACTAAGTGAGTAGAACTTCTTCAAGAAGAGGTCCTTGAACTGCATCCAGGTTGTACATCTCACCCCGAGATTTTTCAACCATTGAGCTGCCTTATCTCCTAAGGCAAACGGGGTGGTCTTCAGCCTGATATAATCTTGCCCAACCCTAGGGTGACTAATGTTGTTGCAAACCAGCTCGAAGTCTCTGAGGAAGGCATATGGTTCTTCATTTATGTCTCCATTAAACTTCGGTAGCAAGCTTAGAAAGTGGGGATTCAACTCGAACGCTTCAGGGGGGACCGTTGGTTGTAGCCAACTATGCATCTCATTTTCTGCTGGGTTGTAAGCATCAACCATTGGTCGGTCGATTCCTCCTGCTACAATGATCTGTCCCATCCTTGCTGTAAGATCGGCATTCTGTTGTTCGATTGTGGCGAGGAGAGTAAGGATTTGCTGGAGTGGGTCATCTCTATGTTCTTCCTCATCCAGAAGTCGCTTAGGTGGCATCTTGTCCTCTAGCCCTGGGAAGTGAATATGGTCATGGTTAGAGGATATATCAAGGAAAGGGTTCTTACCGAGGCTACGGTCTTCCTCGGTAAGCTCAGAGGAGATGAAAGGCTTGGTCTGCGAGTAACCACCCTGGGTGTGAGGGATCCAGAAGTCAAGAGGGTCATGACCTCTGGGTGGTCCAAGTTGCGCTTGGGCCGGTGAAGATGAGTTTCGTGGGGGGCTCAAAGAGAAATAGGTGAATAATGAGTCGATATCACCCCAGTCCATCATCTTGGATTGGCAAGAAGAATCGGGAGTTCTAAGTACAGATAAGATTTTACTCCTACCTAAAGCAAGCAATTCAATCCAAACCTTGTATTTTCACACCCAACACAGTGAAAGACCCGAAACCGAGTCCAATTAATCTAGTTGATTTTAAGTGTAATTTTCAAGCAACTAGCAAAGGTTATGTGGCCTAGAGGGAAGTCAGCTCAAAACCGGATGTGTCTTCCCTGTTTAATATGTCTCCTAAGATACATGCATCCTTCCTTTCTTCGCTCCTATCCCAAGTTGATGGATTCAAAGACCATTCCCCTATCTACCTGCAAGCAGGCGGAGGCTTACAAGGCTGGAACTTCCCCCGAGGGGCTACTAGCAACTTGTCGCAAAGTACCGTTGGTTCACCCCTGACTACCTGTGAATAGGAAGAGGTTACTTGGTACTAGTCAATGAACCTTAAAATATTCAACTCGTAATATTTGCTAGGATCAGTTGGTATGTGATAATGAAGGCGGGGATTTGGGCTCTGTCGTAAGGTGTTCACACACACTCAAGTACCTCACTCAGCTTGAAATCAAGGTCGTTGTTAATTTCCTGCAAGCACAATTTCCGATTTTATTTATTTTTTTGTCAATAATGTTAGCAGTCTCGATTTTAAGTTAAGTTATCACTGGTTAAGTCCAATCCACACAGCACGCCTGTCGTCCAACCGTAATTTCCTTTTTACTTAAGTTTTGAAAAACCAAGAGAGAGAAATCAAGAAAAGCCGATGCACAAAAAATCAATGATGCTTATGCTGAGTGAAGAATACTTACAGTGATCCCTTCGTGTTTATAGTACATGCAAATGCAGACAGCAAAATCCGCTCCTAGACAGCCAGTTCTATTAGCAAGTGAATCACAGGTTTGATTTGACTAGATCTGTGGTCTATTGCATCTTTTAAGTGATGTGTGGTCCTCGAAAATTACGAGCACAAGCAAATCCTAGAGAGGCTCGAGGAGCCACTAGTGCAAGCCTAGCCTAAAAATTCAATCCACACGGCAGACGGGGACATGGTTCCACTATGTTTACACACATAAGAACCCAAACGGGAACCACTAGAAAGAATGCAAAATGAAAGATAAAAATATAAGTTCTCACAATCACTCAAAAAGTTTAAAAATGCAAGCTCCTCGAAGTGCCTCGGGACTCCTCGTGTTCCTCGCACAAAAAACAAATTGAGGTCAGATAAATGACACAAAAAATACTCAAAAATAAAAGACAAGAAAAATATTAACAAGAAAACCAGGGGTAACACTACCCGGGGATGGAAAATCAGGTACTCAAAAATTAACTACAAATCAACCTAAGACGTGCCTCCCCGACAACGGCACCATTTTAAAGAGCGCTCGTACTACCCTTATTAATTTTATCAAATTAATTGTCAAATTAATGTTCTACTGTTCGTAGATGTCAGGCAGTACGGACTAATTAAAAACCACTTTTAATTAATATTCAATTAATCACGAGCGATTAATTTATTTTACTTGGGCAAATCCAAGGTCGAACTCAGGGAGGCAGCTGTCTCCTTAGGTAGATTTTAAGCAAATTTAAGAGGTCGGATTTTCAGAAGATTGTTTTTTGTCTTTTTAAACAATTTTTATGCACTTAATAAAAGACTCATGCAAAATCAAGCCAGTTTACAAGTTACTTCAGAAAAGTGGTCAAATTGATTCCAAAAATTATGAAAATTGGCCAGATGGTGAAATGCAATGAAATAGAACTACCCTAATTTTTTTATTTTCTGAGACTATGAATTTACTACGAATTAAAAAATTAATGCAGGGTGATTTTGACTAAATTAATTATAATAAATACCAAATCACGATATTTCCAGATATAAAAATTATCCTAGATAGATCTAATTGTGAAGAATCTAGGAAAATTGATAAATCTAAATTCCTATGTGAAATGAACCTATTGAAAATCAATTAAGGAAATCAAAAAATGAATTATTCAAGCCTCAGGATGTGTGCAAATGAAATGATTTTTGGTTACAATGTGAGATAAATTATCCTAAGCCTAATGTGATTTTTTGGTGATTTTAGAGCAATAGAGAATTTACTACAAATTAAAAGGCATAATTTTAATTAAAAACCACTTTTAATTAATATTCAATTAATCACGAGCGATTAATTTATTTTACTTGGGCAAATCCAAGGTCGAACTCAGGGAGGCAGCTGTCTCCTTAGGTAGATTTTAAGCAAATTTAAGAGGTCGGATTTTCAGAAGATTGTTTTTTGTCTTTTTAAATAATTTTTATGCACTTAATAAAAGACTCATGCAAAATCAAGCCAGTTTACAAGTTACTTCAGAAAAGTGGTCAAATTGATTCCAAAAATTATAAAAATTGGCCAGATGGTGAAATGCAATGAAATAGAGCTACCCTAATTTTTTTATTTTTCTGACACTATGAATTTACTACGAATTTAAAAATTAATGCAGGGTGATTTTGACTAAATTAATTTTAATAAATACCAAATCACAATATTTCCAGATATAAAAATTATCCTAGATAGATCTAATTGTGAAGAATCTAGGAAATTTGATAAATCTAAATTCCTATGTGAAATGAACCTATTGAAAATCAATTAAGGAAATCACAAAATGAATTATTCAAGCCTCAGGATGTGTGCAAATGAAATGATTTTTGGTTACAATGTGAGATAAATTATCCTAAGCCTAATGTGATTTTTTGGTGATTTTAGAGCAATAGAGAATTTACTACAAATTAAAAGGCATAATTTTAATTAAAAACCACTTTTAATTAATATTCAATTAATCACGAGCGATTAATTTATTTTACTTGGGCAAATCCAAGGTCGAACTCAGGGAGGCAGCTGTCTCCTTAGGTAGATTTTAAGCAAATTTAAGAGGTCGGATTTTCAGAAGATTGTTTTTTGTCTTTTTAAACAATTTTTATGCACTTAATAAAAGACTCATGCAAAATCAAGCTAGTTTACAAGTTACTTCAGAAAAGTGGTCAAATTGATTCCAAAAATTATGAAAATTGGCCAGATGGTGAAATGCAATGAAATAGAGCTACCCTAATTTTTTTATTTTTCTGACACTATGAATTTACTACGAATTAAAAAATTAATGCAGGGTGATTTTGACTAAATTAATTTTAATAAATACCAAATCACAATATTTCCAGATATAAAAATTATCCTAGATAGATCTAATTGTGAAGAATCTAGGAAAATTGATAAATCTAAATTCCTATGTGAAATGAACCTATTGAAAATCAATTAAGGAAATCACAAAATGAATTATTCAAGCCTCAGGATGTGTGCAAATGAAATGATTTTTGGTTACAATGTGAGATAAATTATCCTAAGCCCAATGTGATTTTTTGGTGATTTTAGAGCAATAGAGAATTTACTACGAATTAAAAGGCATAAATGGGCAAAACATAACAAAATTTCACCAACTAATTAATCATAAATTCCACTAATATCACAAAAATCAGACACGTATCACATATGAAAGAGGATAAGTTAAGCTATACAATGCAATTTTCAAACTTAAAAAATAATGTCAAATGAATGCTTAAAGATACGTGCAAAGACAGGGTCCTAACTGCAATTACAGAAAATAAAATTGTTAAAAATCAAATATGCTGACAGGGACTAAAATGCAATAACCTATAATAAGGGGGACATGTATGCAAAATGCCCACAAAACACGTACGCCTCACGAGATGCTTCTGACAGGGATTGGAATGCAATTTCAAAAACCTTCAAGGGCCTCGTTGCAAAATACCCAGGCCGCACGTGAAAGACACGTGAGGGCCCAGGCTCGGGTGACTTCGGAAGCTCGGGGGTTCTGGAGGCTCGGACTTGGCTCGGTGAAGCTGCAGAGGCTCCGAGTCTAAGGTCGGGGCGGAGGCTCAGAGGTGACTACGTGGCGGCTGCTGGACCGCTATATCGAGTGACAATCTAACGGTGGAAGATAGTTGGAGACGTGGCGAGTCTAGATCCGTCAGATCATATAAAGATCTAACGGTGGAGGATGGCTTCTGATATGAAGGCGTGGATGATCAACAGTCGTTGGATCAAGATGAATCCAACGGCATCTGAAGCTCGAGGCGAATGGTGAGTGACGTGCTCTGGTGCGTAGGATCCTCTTGATCCTACGACTGCGGAATGAATGACGTGGATCACTCTAAACCGTCCGATCAAGGACATCAGACGGCTGCTGGCCGTCGTGCTTAAAGAGACCACCGCTTCATACGGCGGAGATGGCTGCGCCCCAGCGATGAGGCTCTATCTCCGCCTCCTCCGCTGGTCGTCGATGAAGGTCGCCAGCAACTTCTGAGCAGCTGGGAAGAATCATGGAGGCATCGGGGATCTGCTGGAGGCCTCAGGAGCGGCAGGGACGGTCTGGAGAGCGACGGCGAAGAAGCTCGAAGGAGCTTTGATGATGCGTCCGACCAATAAAAAATGGAGTACCTGCAGGGGGTTAGTTGAATAGCCGAGGCGTACGACGTGATCGTGGAGTGAACGTGAGCGCAGTGTGAGGCCTGAGGGGCGATGAAGGCATCCGATGATGGTACTCCGCCAAGGTGGCGGAGCTCGCGTCGGCATGAGGTGAAGTGCTTCGTCTAAGAAGATGGAAGGGTGCGCGAGGGTGCTAGCTCCGAGGCGAAGCTCAGAGGATGGTCAGATGAGCGTGAAGTTGCTCGAGGGCGGTGAATAAATTCTGAGAAAAAGCTAGAAAGAGAAGTAGAAGATCATGATGGAGATGGAGGCGTCTACCTGGGAAATGGAGCTCGAAGGCGTGTTCCTAGTCATCACTCGAAGGACAGTATATGGTCCTGAGCTCGTGCATCTCACGGAGGAGGCTACGACACGGCGGGGAAGGTCGTGGATCTCGCAGGATAAGAAGCCCGATCTTCACTCAACGTCACGACGAATTGATATCTCCAAATTAAAGGGCGGAGCTAGGGGTATCTCTCTGTAATGGAGGATGGGGCTGACGGTCGACGTTGGGGGTGTATTTATAGGTGGAAGGTGACGGCGTAGGTTGCGAAGTGATGGAGTTAGTGGATGTCGTGGAGCGACATGGGTGGAGGTCAGGGCATTCGAGGGGGTCAGCGAGGATGAGGGAAGAGTGGGGTACGCAACGGTGGTGACAAGAGGCGAAGAGGATGGTCGGAGTGGATCCCAAAATAGGAAGGGGGTGACCTATTAGTGAGGTGGATGGCGTGGGAGCGGGAGGGGCGGAAGGTAGAAGACGATGTCTTGACCGTTGGATCAGGAGATCCAATGGTCTGGAGAAGGATAGAAGAGGAGGGTTAGGATTAGATCGGTGGGGCGAGATCAAGGGCGCAGGGCGCACCACGTGGCGTGCATAGGTAAAGGCGGAGAGGAACGGTCGTGATGGTGGCTCCCCTTTTATCGAACAATCGAGATCCAAAGCGAGATGAATGGTGGAGATGAGGCGAGAAGCGGAAGCATCGAAGGGTGTAGATACCGCCACGTGGCGCATGGAGGGCGCGGCACTGGCGAGCGCTCTGGATTGGATCCAGGGTTTGATCGAAGGGCTGAGAAGTGTTGCAATGATGAATGGCCCAGATCAGGAGAGAAAGATCATGATCGGATGGTGGAGGAAAGAGCGTACGTGGCGCCCAATGGAGCGGGCTGCGTGGTGTAATCAGAGGGCGCCACGTGGCCTGCTCTGAATTGCTGAGAAAGAATGTGAATTTAGAGCGAAAAAGAGGCCGAATTTGGCAAAATGCAAAACATGAAAGTTATAGATCTCAATGAGATCTACAAGTTTCATGTTGACCAAAAACAAAGACGAGGTCAAATAAGAAAAATACAAGGGTTAAAATATACATACATATAGTTCACAAAGGGGCCCAAAAACCCAAGTTTTGCATATGAGTTCCGTTTTGAATGAAATTGGTCTCATTTTAAAGGTCTCTGAATGTATATTCATCTGAAAGTGAGTAGACTAATTCATAGGTTGTATGAGGTAGATATTGGCATTCTAAGATCTGGGTCTCCAACTGGGTTTGGAATTTTTATTGGGTAATTTACAAGCTAGGAATTTTTGGCCTTCTTCCTTATATTATTAACTAGTACTATCTACAATATAAGGAAGGTTTTATTTACTTTTGAAGGGGTATAAAATATATATAGATAATTATACGAATAATTTACAAGCGAATTTTATAGATTAATTGGCTTCTTATTTAATGCAATTATGAATGCTAAAATGCATAAATTGTGGATGTATGTATGAATGTTATTTATGCAAGATAAAGGGAAATATGCTGCTAAATACTCAGGAACAAGGCTCTACTTTCAACATTAGAAGTGATGAATCACAGATTCATCAATCTACATACTAAAAGATCTTTGATCCTGTGCCTGGGGGGATGCTTAGCCAAAGAATAAGAAAGGTAGCTGATAGGCAAAACCACTACGTTGGACCTCGCTCGTAATGGACTCACTCATGAGCATACAAGGACCTAATTAGAAGCAAACCGATGAGACAAACACACCATGAGGGTGTGGCCAATGCTCAGTACTTCAAACTATCTTGGATGTTCCGTACAAGGTGAGAACATTGTGAATCTTATGCTTGACAATGCCCTACTCGATCACGTATGATAGAAGTGCCAATCTTTGTTGCCCTAGGTGATAATCAAAGCACCACAGATCGAGATTAGGGATCTTTTCCTTATGGGTCACGCCTCACTCAGTATGAAGTGTACCTAAAAATAATGAGGCCTTTATGAACCCCAAATAATGATGTCATTTACGATTTTTATTACAATCAAAGTTTATTTGACAATCCCTTTTTAATTTTTGAGTTTTCAAAATTTTTTGAAGTATTTTTTAGAGAAAGCCACCTAACATTTTTTTGTATTTTTCAGTTGATCCTAAGTGTTATAAACATAAGGGTAGAGGATGAAAAATATGTTCAAGTCATCACTAAGATGGAAATCTCACCTTGGTGGCTAATGATGCATGCAGAGTTAGAATTACTTACAGTTCTTCCCAGCTCTCTCCATGTTGGATGCAAAACAAAATATATAAACCTATTCTATATGTACAATATGTAAAATCAAGAAAACATCCTAAAAAATAGTTGTTATTATTGGGAACCAAATGCTAATTATTAAGAAATGGGATCCAAAAGACCAGCCTCGAAAGTGCATCGGTGCCCACCACAACAGGTCCTACAAGTGCTATATAGCACTCCTCTCGACGCTTGATCTCAAGTCCAAATAATCAACCGTTAATTTTTACTAAGTCCAAGCGTGTATCACTATAGGTACATGCAATGTAATTAGGGCTTTAGACCTACCTACCGAGTCAAGAAACCTAATGTCTAAGGGCTCACTCACATAAAACAAATATAAACAAAGGCAAAAAGCTCAAAATGTGTGAAACAAAGTAAAATAAAGGTGACAAAACATGAAAAACTGTAGCAAGGCCCCTAGGCGAATAGTTAGCTAGGAACTGGAGCTCACCAAGCGTGGTAGTGTCCCAATTAATCAGAATTTTTTTTGCAAAAGTAAATAACTCTCCTCACATAAATGAAAATAACATTAAGTCGACATATTCTTTTCCTTTTTCCATGTTCCTTTCTCTTGCTCTCTTCTGGTAGGCTCACAAGAGAATGTCGACCTCCCTCACCTTGGGTGCATCCACCTCCTAAAAGAAAGTCATCACCAAGCGGTCCCTCGTAAGAAAGATAGATAAGAAAATGGGGTTAGAATAGTTAGATAATTACCAAAATAAATTAACAAAAATAAAGGAAGAATGATATGCAATTATATACAAAATGTGCTACAATCTGTTTCTCAGTGGCAACGGCGCCATTGAAATAGCAAAAACCCATGCAGGTACTATCTTGTGGTCCACACAAGGTCGGACCACTAAGTCGATGTTGTGACAACCCACAATGATCAAGGCAAGATTAACAATCAACCTACAGTATATAGTCAAGTAAGAATTAATAGGTGTGAATCAAGATTTATTATAAACCCTACTAATAAATGTGTATAGTGACAAACAGAGTAGGGTGTCGAACACAAGGAACAAAACGATATACCACTCAATATTATTCATAAGTAAATTAATAATAAATAATATATATATAATTTTATATAGTTATGCACACTATTAATCAAATAATGTGGGTTTAAATAACATTTCTTTAAATTAATAATAATTTTTTACCTTCTAAATAATCATTTTTATATATTTTTTATTTTATAATAATAATAAAAGACTTATAATAATAAATAATATCATGACTTGTATATCAATATAAAGATATATAATACACTATATAGTAATTAACTTTTAAATATAAGTACAAATAATCAAAAATAGAAAAATAAAATATTTTTGGGTTTTTTATAACCTTTTCACTATTTTTGTGATTTGAAAGTAATTTTTCAAATTTTTAGGTATTTTTAAAGTAAATAATATCCCAAAACATGGACTATGTAAATAGGCCGAATTGATTTGGGGTTTGAAAATAGCAAGAAACCTCAAAATTTTTTTCAAATCAATTTTATTCTATACTAATATATAGAAATATAATAATAGAATAGGAAGAAATATTTTACGATTTTTGAAGATTTATTATATTTTTATAGGATTTTAGAGCTTATTAATTTTTTCTCATTTTATTTTTTTTTATTTTGTGGGATTTCTGGTCTGGGGGTACTATATACTATAATAAACCCATACTATTTTGGGGAATTTTTAAACATGATGTTGTAATTTTTTGGAAATCTTAGCAAATAAGGAATAACCATGTAATATTTTATTTTAATAAATAGTAAAAGGGCATAAAATGCAAATCTAATTACATGGATGGAAAGAGCATTCATCCAGGTACCTCATAATATTTTTTCATATGTTTTGGTGCATGGCTGATATCTATAAAAGTTCAAGAAACATACACAAAAATACTTAAATGAACATGGGTATATTTGCAATTAAAATTAAACGCAAGGGGCATAGTGTTAATAACCCAAAATTGTATAACTAATATTCAAATATTTTGTATAATAACATAATTACAACAGGTGTAGGGTTAAACGTGCTATTTTTATCGCACAACACGTGCTAGTGCACGTGACCAGGCATGGACTATTTTGCAATATTAGAAATGTTTGAGGGGATACATGTAAATTATCACCAAATTTTAACGTTAGTTAATATTTGTAGAGTTAAATGATAAATACAAAAATTGTGGAGAGGTTCTTTGTAATATACCAACTTAAACGCATGGATCGGATCGTCCGCTATGTGATGCATGGCATATCTGATGGCGTGGTTGGTGATTCTTGATCCAACGATGTTCGAGGGTGTTGGAAGAATATACAATAACACGACCTAACGATTGCTTAAATCGATGAATCTGGGTGACCAAAGGCTCTGTTCTCTTCTCCTACGAGTAGGAAAGGTATCTAGTATGCCTCCATTTGTGTAGGGACCATCAGGTGGTGCTGAGGTGGCTCGAATCGCTTGAGCGGCTCCTGGACACCTGGAGGAGCTCCAAGTGCTCCAGAATGGGGCAACAGGACATCGTGTTCGCTCTCCTGCACCAAAATGATAGGGGCGACAGGAGGGTTACTCCCTCAGGCAATTTCTGAAACTGCAGCAGTAAGGAGATGAAAGGAGAAAAGCTTCAGCAAGGTGGTCGAAGGGGAGCTTGGTTACCATATCACCGAAGGATCTAGGTTGGCTAGATGATGTAGAAGTTGGAGAATACATCGAGGAATGAGGGGCAATGGTTTACAGGAGGAGATGCGGTCTAAAAGCTATTGATTTTGTGCTCCAAGTCAAAGTGGGAATTACCAAATTAACACGAATTACTATATTAAATATGAAATTGAATGCATAAACTAAAATCTATGATCTAACATTACCTAGAAATGGCAGGAAAGAGGACTCAACTAGCCAAGAAATCCATGAGTCGAACCATCAGGAAGAGCTCCGGTAATGGCCGGATGTCCTTTATTACACCTCCTCCTCGCTGCAGCTCGACGTCACCATCTTCTTGTCACCAAGAAAAGGTCCTACATACCAACTGAGGGGCTAAGAAACACTCCACATGGATCAAAAACATAAAGGATGATCTAGGGTCATATTTATATATGGTTTTTGGTGAGTTTCCACGGAAGATTGCGTGATTGGAGGCGGTGGTAGGTGGAGATCTGAGGATGGGCGTGGGTGAGGGATGATCAAGATATATTATGGTGGAAAGCTAATGGAAAAAGGGTGAAGGAGGAGGTGCAAGAAATTAGGTGAAATTGGGTTGCTCGTGACTCTTGCATGAGTCAGAGGAGGCTGGGGTACAATTGACCAAGATCAACGAAGGGAAGGCTCCGGTTGGTCCTCGTGGACCCACCGGGAAAAAGATATTAAAAATTGTTTGTAAATTCAATAAAAATATTAAATTGATTAATTAATTGTTGGTTATAAAATAAAAAATATATTATTTTATGTACAATTTTAATCCGATTTTTATTTATTTTTTGATTAATTTATCATGAGTTACTTCTTAGACATGTATATTTTACCTATGTTTTTCCTATTTATTTTTATTTTGTATTTTTTATTTTATTATTTTAGTTACATAATTTATATTTTTATAGCTTTATTAAATTTGCACCAATATATTTTTTTATTTTTCTGATATAATATGTATACTTAAACAAGTTAGGGTACTTATTATATAGGGATATGTACAGTATATTCATCTATGTATTTTCATTTATCATTTTATTCTAGTATTTTCCTTATAGCTTTATTATATTCTACATATGTACCTATACTATAAATAATATTTAAAAAATTACAAAAAAATAAATTATATAAATTATAAAGAATAAATAAAAAGGAATATTCGATTCAGCTATATGGTACAATAGGGGTCCAAACCTAACTTTTACATTTTAACTCAAAATTGAATGAAACCTTCATAAAATATATTATTAAAAGCTATATACAATTAAAGGTGATTTAATACATTTTTAGTTCGTATGGAGAAGATACGGATCTGTGAAGTTCGGGTTTTGGGTTTTTATTCTGAGTGTCAAATGTACATTGTGCATTATTTTTCAATGAAAAATAATTGTTTTTTATTTGTATTTTTATGTACAAATTTTATTGATTGGATGTGTGAATAATGAAGAATAAAATAGGTCTCAAAACTTAATTATTAGCCTATTTTTGTAGGGTTTTCAAATTGTGTTTTCTGTACAATGTTGATCGAGTCGCTAAATACGATATATAATTTGCACACGTTGTAGTATGTGTATTTAGCGAATCAGTCATAACCGAGAGAAGGATCTCCGTGAAGAGTGTCTCGGCTTTAATTTATATCATGGGCAAAACCAGGGTCGAACACAGGGAGAAAAGGAATAACTTTGGGTTAAATCAAAAATTTAGATCTAGATTTTCAGTGCGGATATTTTTATATTTCTTTATGCAAAATGAATGCACGATACAAGATGTGGGTGAATTAAGTTACTAAGAAAGCTCACAACTTAGTCAAATTACTTTTAGTGGGAAAGCAATCCAATTTAGCCAAATTTCCTAGAAACTTAATCCAATGATCAATGTAGAACATATTTTTTTGGAATTTTAGGAATTAAAATGCAACAATGAAAAATACTCACTTTTATGGGTTTTTTTCACAATTTTTCACACAAACAATAAGCAAAATTATGAAACTTTTACAGGAATTCAAACATGATTCAAGGATACTACAATAATATTTTTGGAATTTTTTGACAAAATATGAGTTATTTATGGATTTTTTAGTGAAAACAAAATTATAATGAGTGATTAATTTCTAAAAAATATACATTATCAAATTAATTAGAGTACAAATTATCTCAAAAAGATATTTTCATATGCAATCCAGGAGAGTTGAAATTTTGCAAAAATTATTATGTAGATTTAATTAAAAATCAAATATCAAAATCACTCTACATTTTATTTAAAGCACAGGACAACTCTAATTGATGTGAAATTTGGAAAATAATTAAATTACACTTCAAGGCATCATTCCTAAGTTTTGTGAAATTTTTCCAGCAAATGTGAGTGAGATATGAATTTAAGGGTCCAGATTAGGTAGAATATGAAATATTCCAGTTAAACATTTTTAATTAATTAACCACATCACAAAAAAATCAAAGTAAATTGGCATATGATATAAATTATGTGCTCAACAACATACTATTATTCGTTAAATAAAAAATGCTCAATTGAGGTCCAGATTAAGAGACAAACATAGGGGTGTCTGTGTAAATTTAAGAATTAAAACTTACAAACAAATATGTACAGAGACTATTTCGTAATAATAAAAACATTGAAATGAAATTTGCAATTTGTACATAAAATTAAAAAAAATGAAAAGTCCTTCTTCTTCGTTGCAAAGGTGGGCGGCTTGGGTGGGAGGACGCCACATGCAGGCGCACAGAGGAGGGAGCGACGGAGGGTGGTGGAACAGAGGATCAAGATGGTGGGGAGTGGCCAGCGCTGGACGGAGTGATGCCAAAGCGGAGCAGCGACCGTGGTTGGCGTGCGTAGGTCGCTTCGGTGGAGGCGGATGGGCTTGGCGACCAGGAGATGGCTACCATCTGGCAGTGGGGCGGTAGAGCTGCTGCAGCGTGACAAGTGCAGGGGGGAGGCCGCTGCACCTGGCGGCGTGACCAGCGATAGCGGTGGTGGCCGGCTGAGGAAGATGTTGGCCACCCGCTGTTGTGTGTGTGTGTGTGTTTATTTTTTATTTTTTTATTATTATGATGTGTTTTTTATATTTTTTACTTATTTTTTTATTTAAATAAGGAATAAAATAAAGGTGAAAATATGGGTATGTGGTGATGGTCGTGTATGATAAAGATATAAACAAATGAAGGTGTTTGGGTGGTGAATGTGATGTGCTAAAAAATGCAAAGATAAAAATGATGAAAAGATGAAAATGAAATTACCTATAGAGGAAGCGGATCTCCTGGGGAGTGCTCACGAGGAGTACGGTCCTCTCTCAAATCGCCAACGAGCGATGAGCTCGAGTAATGCACAGATGCGGCTACGATGTTGGCCAAGAAGCCAACAGATCTCACTGAAGAGAGGGTTATTGTCACTCAATCGTGATTACATCGCTGTCACTGATTCAACTTTGGGAACTAGGCTCTCCTCACATAAAGATGGATCAAGTGTAAATTGAGTATGGGATGCATAAAACGAGATAGAAAGTGGAGGTTAGAATGGAGGTGGAGTAGAATGGAGGTTATTAAGAAGGTGGAGTTGTATTAGAAGTTAGAAAAAATGGTGGAATAATGGAGTTGAATGGGTGGTTATTGTAGAGAATGGAAATTAAATAAAATAAATAATAAAATAAAGTAGGCTACGAAAATACAATAAAATATAAAGAAGAAGAAAATATAGTGGGGAATTTACAAAAGAAGACAAACAACATGTACAATTTTAGCTTTTCTAATTTATATTTTTTATCTTTTAATAAGAGATATTTACAGCAAAAAATACAATAAAATACTAGAGTCAAAATACAACACAACCATGATTTTTTGGATTTTTTGTAGTATTAAAAAAATAAATAAAAAATGAAGAAAGAATGAGTATTTACAATATATACAATATGCACCAAGGTCCAAAACCCAAATTTTTCAAACGATCTACGATTTTAATGAAGATAGATAATTTTCTAACTTGAACTTTGAAAGTGAGTTTGGTGAATTTGGAGTTCATACGGAGTGGGAATTTGGCCGGGAAGTTGGACTTTACGATTGTTTCTCTTTAAGATATAGGATCATTTATTTGAGGTGAAATTTGTTTTATATTTCTATATTTTTATATACATTTTTATGAACAAGTCAGAGAAAGAATTATCCAAAAAGGAGTTGAAATGAAATTATTAAAAATACATGAAGTGTTGGTCTATTTGCAGGTTAAAAACTCCTTTAATTTGCGGCTTTTGTTGTTAATTTATTTTGTACAATTTAATATATGCTAATTAGTGTGTTTTATTTAAAAGAGTGATTTTGTTAATTTATTTATTTTATAGACATTTATTAGAGACTCTACTCATGGATTTTGCGAAGATCAAGATATTGAGATGATGAATCGCGGATTCATCACACCCATATACTTAAACTTTGTTAGTCCTCGAGCAAATAAAGAATGAATAAGTTGGATTAACCCCTGGATATGCATGTGAATACAAGACTTGATCCATTCAAGAACTCTCGGTTTTAGAGATCCTAAATTTCTAAGCTGAACCAAGCTCTAGTTAAAAGGTATCCAATTTCCCTAATCATCAGACTCTCTTTGTATACATATATAGTAAGGATATGACTTAAGTGTTGACTACAATTACAAGAGTAGAGTCGCAACATCACCCCAGGTTCCAGTCCAAGAGACTCTCCTAAGAACCTGACCGTCAACACTAGAGAATAAATCATTTCTTGCATCCAATCCACCGTCTCTTTAGTTGTCAGACTTAAAAGTGTAGATGGAAGGCCAGTTGATGGAGGGCATAGGATTGTGTCATTTCTTCTCTCTCTCTCTCTCTCTTTAGAACAAGGATCCTCTCGAGTACCTTATTAACTCAACACATGTATTTTTTCGTTTGTTGATCAGTGTGTCTGTCAAAAGAAGTTGGAGTCGTCTGAACTTGTTTTCCTGGGAGTACACCGAGGTGTGCCTTTTTTGAGTATATATTATACCATCTACACCCAGACTTGTAGCATTTACGATGCAGAGCCCTTTTTGATGCTAACCCGACTCCTGGTCCTAATAGTAGTGGTCCAAGTGGACACTTTGAAATGGTTGGGAGCTCCCGCCTTTGGTGGAAGATCTTTGATATTTGACGTTGTATGGTGAGAGCTTTTCTTTCAACATTGATATTTCTTTTCTTTGCTTATTAGTTAGATCCACTGCTTTTACCAAGAGTTGGCACACATTGATCAACATTTTTTTTAGATTTCATCACACGTTGTCACATAGGTAAATGTCAAGAGAGAGTACAAGAACCATGTTCTCATAATGGATAAAGGTGTTGAGACTCAGGTTTCACAAAGTCTTCATTGATTTTATCTCATCCTCGAGCATCATCAAATCAAGTCCAAACTCAAATCCCTCATCCCAGTTCCTCAAGTGAAATTTCAACTCATCTCATCATTACTGCAGTCATGTATGTGAGATGTTGATCATATTCTTAAGGTAGAGACTAAGCATGCAATATAGCAAACAAATCTTTCAAACTAGGGAAATGTGAATATTAAGTCAAGGACCCTAATGACTATAGTCGGTTAACTCAAAATTTCAATACCACATAAACCAAGTGTTCTTGATCATCACAAGTCTTGTATGATTGTGAATGTGTCAGGAATTAAACCAACTTATTAGTTAGTTTTTTTTGTGATTTTTTAAGATTTTTTTAAACAACGGAATAGAAGAAAGTTTTTTGTTTGTTTTAGAAAAAAGTTTTTTTCAAAAAGTTGTTTGTTTTTTTGGAAAATACGGGTAAATATGAAAGGACATTTTTTAAAAGCAAATAAGGAAAAGAGAAAAAAGTTTTTTTTTGAAAAGTTGTTTTAAGAGATTTTTTTAAAAGAAGATTTTTTTACCCATCCCATAATTATTGTATAATATATACAAAAATACGTGAAAGTACGAGCTATGGATAAAGTTTATATGTAATATATACACGCCCCCTATACTTAGCATGTGCTATGTTCTCAGAGCACAAGAAGCGAGAAAAAACACATAGCTCGTGCTAAGTGTAGGATGACTAAAATAATAAAAAGTATAGAAGACGATCCACCCCGCTATACTTAAGTTCGGGTTAGCCTAAGTGTAGAAGAAGAGAAAAAATGGGGTGGACGAGGTCACGGAGAGAAATGGATGAGTATATACACATGGTAGGCATCGGCTCCCCCTATACTTAGGCTCTGGTTAGCCTAAGTGTAAGACAGGAGTAAGTGTAAGAACCGATGTGATCTGGAGAATATATATAGAAGGGATGTACAAGAGTGATTGAATCTTTTAAGTTGTTGAATCTTGATGTTGCATCTTCATGAAGAGTAATATTATGTATTTACTATGTACTCACTCTGCATGAAGTTGATGACCTCGATTTGGACTAACTGCTCTTTCGAATCTACAAACTGCTTCAACAGTTGTCCATTTACCACATGAGATTGTGCACCATCTGTGAGATCAGCTATCTCTACACTTCCATTCTTGTGCACTTTCTTCACAACAAAGGGACTCGTCCATTTAGATTTGACCTTCCCATGGAACATCTTCAACCTGGCATTGAACAACCATACCTTTTGTCCAAGGATAAATTCTTTGCGCCTAATGTGTTGATCATGCCATCTACTTACTTTATTTTTATAAATCAAACTGTTGTCATATGCCATGTTTTGGATTTCCACGAGCCCATTCAAGTTCAAGTCTCGACAAAGCTTTCCTAGGTGACAACTCCAATTAATCTGCTTGATTGTCCATTCAGATTTATGAATTAACTCTGTGGCAAATGGCATGCCTTGTCATAGATCGTTCTAAATGGTGAAGTACCCAATGTTGTCTTGTAGGTTGTCCTATAGGCCCACAAAACTTTTTCGAAGAGCTGGGACCAGTTCTTCCTATTGGGACGAAGCAATTTCTGCAAAATATTCTTCGCCTCTCTTTTTGAAACCCCTATCATACCATTGGATTGTGGGTGGTAAGGGCCAGTAACTCTGTGCTCAAATCCATAGTCCTTTGCTAAAGATATCGTAACTTGGTTCACAAAGTGGATACCCCCATCAGATATCAAAACTTATGTTACCCCAAACCTAGCAATAATATGGTCTCTCACAAACTTACATACGGTCTTGTTGTTTGCAGTTCGGGTTGGGATAGCCTCCACCCACCTAGATAAACAATCAACTACCAATAATATGTACTCATGTCCTTGGCGGTTGGGAAAGGGACCCATAAAATCTATGCCCATGCAAACAGGATCTAATACTTTGCTTGCGTAGTGGATCGCAAACGGGATCCCCTCTCGCCATTGTCCTAACACAACTCCTATAGTGAAATCGGAGGCATCAATCATGATCTCAAAGGGGAGAGACCAGTCAGGAGCTTGTAGGATAGGCAAGCCATAAATCTTCCTCTTCAAGAGCTCAATGACCTCCAGACACCTGTAATATACAATGAAGTCTGTGTCTTTCCCTAAGATCTCAGTCAGTGGGCGAGCGATCTTTGAAAATTCTTGAATAAATCTTCTATAGAATCCAACATGCCCTAAGAATGACCGCACTGACTTAACGTTTGTAGGTGGATCGAGTTTCTTGATCACCTCCACCTTGGCAGGGTCAACCTCCATTCCCCTTTTGGAGATGACATGCCCCAACACGATACCCTCCGTCACCATAAAGTGACTCTTCTCTGATGAGAGTACCAGATTCACCTCTCTACACCTTGTGAGAACTCGGTCCAAGTGCGCTAAACATGCATTTAAAGAATCACCATGGACTGAGAAGTCATCCATGAACACTTCCAAGAAATCTCCCACCATCTCAGCAAATATGGCTATCATGCACCGCTGAAATGTACCTGGGGCATTGCAGAGCCCGAATGGCATGCGCCTGAAAGCATAAGTACCGAATGGGTATGTGAATGTGGTCTTTTCCTGGTCCTTAGGGGCTATAGCTACCTGGTTGTAGCCGGAGTACCCGTCAAGAAAATAGAAGAACACTTTCCCTGCAAGTCTCTTAAAGATCTGATCAATAAAAGGCCAGGGAAAGTGGTCTTTCTTGGTCGCAACATTCAGGTGCCTATAGTCAACACAAACACGCCACGACATGGGTATTTTTGTCGCAATCTCTACGCCTCCTCATTGGTGACCATCTGAATTCCCGACTTCTTTGGGACAACATGAAGCGGGGCCACCCACTTGGAGATCAAAATAGGGTATATAAACCCTGCTTTCCAATATTTCTCAATCTCTTTCTTCACGACTTCCTGTAGATTGGGGTTAAGTCTCCTTTGGAACTCACGGGAAGGTCTCACGTTATCCTCAGTAAAAATGTTGTGCGAGTAGAGAGCGGGGTTGATCCCCACGAGATCAGACACTGTCCTGCCTATTGCTTTGCGGTTCCTCTCTAAGACGTCTAACAACCTAGACTCTATTTCTAAAGTCAAGTCTGAGCTAATGATAACAGGATATCTCTCTTTGGGTCCTGCAAGATAGGCGTACTTGAATGTAGGAGGTAGTGATTTCAATTTTGGCAATGTGGTATCATCTATCAAAGTTGGTTGAACTAAATCTGAATCTGGTTCCATGCTATATGAAGGTGGGATAAGATGCATAGTACTCGCCACCAATTCAGAAGTATGGGGTGTCGGATCACCAAAGAAACACGGTAATTCAGCCAAAGCCGCATCCGACTCATCATCAATGTCCCATCATCGTTTCGAAGGGGATGGAACTGACAGATCCAGATGGATCTCTATGTCATTATGGGAATAGGTAGATTCATCTCTCACAAGATCAGACAACATCTAGCAAATTGCATCATATACTATGTCCTTTCTAGATGAAAGGGACTCGCTATGTCCTGAAGGAATCGATCCCCAAATCACAACAGTTCTAATCATTCTGCAATCTACCTTTGAAGATTTGTACTCTGTGCGACTCTCTGAACCGAGTCACTGACACTTGGTTTGCTTCATCTCAACGTTCACTTCTTTGTCTGGAGAACGGAACTTCATAATTCTCGTACCATAATTGAAAGCTGCACCTACGGTCCTAAGGAAGGACCACCCTAGAATAATTTGAGATTCTCTCCAATGATTGGGGATCTCCATGTCAAGGACGGTGAAGTCAACTTGATAGTTCTGCCCCTCAATCGAGATAACTACATTCTTCACTTCTCCCTTAGGTCTCTTCACTGAACGATCTGTGAATTGGAGTAAAGCTCTAGATTTGCGAAGTGGTCCCAACTCCAATTTCTGATATAATGCTAAGGGAAGTAAGTTGATCGTAGAACTGCTATCCAAGAGTGTGTGTGCAAATCTAATTTCGTCAATATGACTCTCCACATAGTGAGCACCCATGTCTCTCTTTTTCCTTGGTAATGTTGATTCCTGAGACAATAGGTTGTGGCTACTGACAAGACATGTGTCTTTATATTTTGGTTCTCATTCTTCATTCTAACCCTTGTAGGTGTGCATCTCACCTTAAGGTATTTTTGGAATGTAGGATGGTTAGCCACATACTCATCAAACGACACCTTTACAATGATGTTTTCTTTATAAAATCGTGCCATATCAGGGTCATCTTTCTAAATCTTTTTGATACGCTTTCCTACTGTAAGAGCACATGGGATAGCGATTGAACATAGAGAAACAGAAGATGAAGTGTCTGAATCATGAACTGAAAGATCATTATAGGCATTAACGAAAACAGAGTTCTTCATACATGAATCTTTTTGTTGCAACATGGAATCAAAATCTAGACTATCTAATATAGGTTGTGGAATAGAAGTTGGAGTGGTATTTGCCACAACCGGAGATGTAAGGTCCTTCGTAGACTCGGAAGTATATCCATGTTGTCGATACTGCATACGCGCCCTTCTTCTCCTCTCGGCTCCCTGAGTGGATATCCTCAAATGGTGCTGATGGGGCTCCGGCATATGATGCCTCTCCTCCTCATCCTCTAAAGACTCCTCAGGTACAGCTCCAGAGATGCCCCTCCTTGTGTCCCTTGCTTTATCAGGTACGGTCATGGTCCTTCTGCTCCTGAGTGACACACACTTAGTCTCATCACAGGAAAGAATCTTATGTTAAGATCTAGGAGATGCTGAATAGTATACCTGACCAAAGTGTTGCTAAGAACTAGATCGGTTCAGGCTATTAGGGTTATCCTAAACTTGGGTTGGGATCAAGGTTGACGGTGTAGTCTACTCATCTCGCCATCTGGATAGGCGGTTGACATCCACCAGTAAGTCATGAATTTCGTTCTGATAGGATCAGAGCTCATCGAGTATCTGTTGTATATCCGCGGGTCTAGATGAAGAAGGAAGGGAATAAGACTGGGAAGAAGAATGGGAATACTGGCCCTGTTGGCCAGGGTACTGCCTCTACTGTTGTTGTTGCTGGGATATGTGCTGAGATTGCGGGCCCTGCTGGCCTGCCTGGTAATGGCTCTATCGGCCATACTTATAATAGTGTTGCCGTTGCTGCTGAGCGGTTGGAATCCTGGGCTCTGTTGTGAAGGAGGTGGTGCGGAGGTGAATGTGGTGTTGTGAAAGGTCGAGGGATGCCGGTAGGTCTATCGATCTCCCGTACTCCCCTGCCTGGTAGGGTCCTGAGTATACCATACTCCATTCACCTCCCAAACTCGTGGAGGCTCCTCCTGAACTATCTCTACTGATGGAGGTGACTACTGGAAAGAGTGGGCGTAGGATTGGTCTTGCTCCCACGGCTGGGTTTCCATGACACTAACTACTCCTAAATATGGTGAACTTGGTATACGGGAGCAGAGGGTGCAATCACTGCAAGTATCTTTATCTTAGATACCCTATCAGTCAACTCCTCCATTTGTTTTGGAATCTTGGAGATGCTCCGGTCCAGTTCATCAACTCTCATGTCAATCCTCTCGACTACAATATGCTTGTTCCAAAGGAGTCCCATGCTAGGGATCACGTCCTTAGAGAGACCGACTATAGCTTATTTTCTCCCTCCAAATGATAGTGAACCAGGGGACGATGTATAGGCCTTGCTCGCCATCTGTGAGCCGCTAGTTTCAGCCATCTGCTCAAATACCTTCCAGACTGTATACGATCCTCGTGATGTATAGTTGCCTCCATAGGCAGCGCTCACTAAACCCAGCATCTTAGGCTTGAGACCAGTGAAGAAAGACTGGACCAAGATCTTGTCATCTAAATTGTGTCAGGGACACTTCTGTAGGATGTCCTTGAATCTTTCCCAAGCATCACAGAAGTCTTCATGGGGTAACTGGGAAAAACTCATAATGCGTGTCCTCATCATGTTAGTCCTACTCAGCGGGTTGAACTTCTTCAGAAATAGGTCCTTGAACTGGGCATACGTGGTGACGGTAATTCCAAGATTTTTCACCCAGTAGTCAGCTTTTCCACCCAAGGTAAATGGAAGGGTTGTGAGCCTAATATAATCCTGGCTAACATTAGAATGTCTGAGGTTAGCACAGATGAGCTCAAAGTCCCTTAAGAATGCATATGGATTCTCAGAAGTATTCCCATAAAAGTGTGGCAACAGGTTCAGAAAGTGCGGCTTCAACTCAAAATCAACTGTGGATTCTATCGGACTCAAGTAGTTCTGAATTTGGTATTGTCTGGGGTTATATGTCGCATCCATTGGTGGTTCGACCCTAACATTTAGCTTTCCTAATTGAGCCTGGAGTATTGTGTGTTGCTGCTCAGATGCAGCTAATCTCGCAAGTACCATTCTCATCGGGTCTTCATGGTTCTCTTCTTCCTCTTCTTTCTTCTTTGGAGGAAATTTTCTTGTATCTTCTTTAAGTCCTGAATCAGCAAGGTGTTCTTGATTAGGAAAGGATTTATGAATCAAGATATTCTCACCGAGGCAAAGGTCTTCATAGGTGAGGTGGGAAGAGAGAAAGGGAATGGTTTGAGAGTAACCATCCTGAGAGTGGGTGATCCTGGGCTCAAGTGGGTCATGAGTCTAGGTTGGTCCAAGTTGCACATGGACCTTTGAAGACGTACTTCTTCAAGGGTTCAATGAGAGATTCGCAAAGTCCGAATAAATATCCCCCCAATTAGTCATCTTCGATGTAAAAAGAATCTATTAGAACATGATATTCAATGAGGCGTGAGTTCTACAATGCACGTAAATGTGCGGAGTAAACTCCCACAATACAAACACAATTCAAACCCTAAATTCACCAACCCAACACATGATGGTCGTAAGGGTTCGGCCGAATTATCTGGTTAATTTTAGTTGGTGATAAATACAATCTTGGAAATATTAACGAGTCGTTAGGTGCCCGTATTTTTTTACAGACTGGCCCGGTTCTTACGACTAGTTGGACCTACTTTCAGCCCATATAGGAGTAAGTACGGACCTTATAATTATGGCTACCCGTTCCTTGAGGACTAAGGCGCCCTCTAAACCTCCCACTCTATTAAGGAAGTCCGAACCGTATAAATATGGCTACCCGTATTCCTCACTGAAAAGTATCTAATCGCCTAAAAATAAATAATTAGTAGTATATAAGAAATCCTGGCTTGGCTCTATCCTAGGGTCGTTCTCTCTCACTTGCAAGTAAATCAAACAATGAGGGCTTTATGCACTCATGAACAAGGTTCTTTTTATTCCAATTATTTTTAATCAACCTGCTCAATTCAGTCCCAATTTTAGAGTTAGGTTATCACTTGAAATTTATCTGAACATAAAAACATATCTACCATTCAGTCCTAATTTCCTTTTTGACCTTAAGTTGTAAAACAAGAGGGGAATCGGAGATCGGAATGCAAACTTGAAGCTGTGATGCATGCTCAGAAGAAGGTATACTTACAGTGAATCCTAGCACTCTCCATGTGTTATGCAAAACTGAATTTTTAAAATTACACTAAATGCATACAGATTGAGAAAACTGCACCTAAACAATATACTATTAGCGAGAAGAATTCATTTTATTTGAGCTAAGTAGTACGTGTCTAAGTTCGTCTCATTATGAATCTTATCAGATATGTGAATATTCTAATATGTGGGTGGCCTAAATTATGATGGGCACAAACAAATTTGATTCTATACTACCGTCTGCCTAATCCTTAAATTCGCCACTAAGGTCGAGCCCCACCCTCACTGGAGAGTGAAACAAGTCTTGACACACCACAAAGTAATGTCCAAGTCTCCTTACATGCGCAAGCTCTCAAACAAGAGCCGCTATAAAGAAGCAAAATTAATCCCTAAGTCGTTTGCCTCCCCGACAATGGTGCCATCTGATTGAGTCGATAAATACGATATATAATTTGTACACATTGTAGTATGTGTACTTAGCGAATCAGTCAAAACCGAGAGAAGGATTTCCGTGAACAGTGTCTCGGCTTTAATTTATATCCCGGGCAAATTCGGGGTCGAACACAGGGAGCAAAGGAACAACTTAGTGTTAAATTAAACATTTAGATCTAAGTTTTTAGTGCGAATATTTTTTATTTTTTTAATGCAAAATGAATGCAAGATACACAATGCGGGTGAATTAAGCTACTAAGAAAGCTCACAACTTAGCCAAACTAATTTTAATGGGAAAGGAGTCCAATTTAGCCAAATTATATTTTTCCTAGAAACTTAATCCAATGATGAATGTAGAACATATTTTTTTGAATTTTAGTAATTAAAAAGCAACAATGAAAAATGCAAACTTTTTATGGGTTCTTTCACAATTTTTCACACAAATAGAATGCTAAAATTATGAAACTTTTACTGGAATTCAAACTTGATGCAAGGATACTATAGTAATATTTTTGGAATTTTTTGACAAAATATGAATGGATTTTTTAGTGAAAACAGAATGACAGTGAGTAATTAATTTCTAATAAATCCACATTATCAAATTAATCAGAGTGCAAGTTATCTCAAAAAGGTATTTTCATATAGGAGAGTTGAAATTTTGCAAAAATGATGTATATGGATTTCATTAAAAATAAAATATCAAAATCACTCTATAATTTATTTAAAGCACATGGCAACTCTAATTGATGTGAAATTTGGATAATAATTAAAGCACACTTCATGGCATCACTCCTACTTTTTGTGAAATTTTTCAAGCAACTGTGAGTGAAATATGGATTGATAAGTCCAAAGTGCGTAAAATATGAAATATTTCAGTAAAAATTTTTAATTAATTACCCACATCAAACAAAAATCATTATATGCTTAACAACATACTATTTTTCATTGAATGAAAAGATGCTCAATTGAGGTTCAAATTAAGTGACACACACAGGGGTGTCTGTGCAAATTTAGGAACTAAAACTTACAAACAAACATGTAAAAAGACTATTTTACAATAATAAAAACATTGAAATGAAATTTGCAATTTGTACATAAAATAATAAAAAATGAAAAGACATTCTTCTCTGTTGCAGTGGGCAGCTTGGGCGGGAGGACACCGCGTGCGGGTGCGCGGAGGAGGGAGCGACAAAGGGCGGTCGCGTGGAGGACTAGGATGGTGGGGAGCGGACTAGGGATGAAAACGGATACGGATATATCCGAATATCCGCTTACCGTATTCGAAAAATTATCGAATACGGGTATTTGGATTCGGATATTGAATCGAATACGAATCGAATACGGATATGGGTTCTAAATTTTTTTCGGATACGGATACAGATATGGTCATGGCATAAATATTCGGATTCGAATCCGGATATCCGAATACTAAAAAGATAACATAATACAATATACAAAATTTTAAGGGTTTAAAGTGTAAATATACAGTATAAACTCCCTCAGCCTCACACCTCTCGTCTTCTTTCTTTGGTAGAAAACCCTAGCCGATTCCCGCAACAGCAGTGCCGTGCTGCACACAAACCATCATGGCATCGCCGATTTGCCCTGCTCGATTCCCTGAATCCCCTCCCTTAGTTCCTCGATAAGGCCTGCAACAGCAGTGCTGACGTGTCGTGCCGGTGCCGCACACAATCTGTCAATCCATCGCGGTACACAATCCGTCGCGGCAGCAGTGCCGTGCCATCCCGCATATTTCTTTGGTATGCACTGCACTCCCAATTTGATTCTCCCATTGTTGACTCGTCATTTAGATATGATTCCACTTATTTCAAAAGATGCGATCACACATTTCGGAGGTAGAGTTGATTTGAAATGTGTTTGGCCATTTCACACGTGTTTGGCCATTCTTTTATCCTTCGTGTCTGCAAAAGATTTGCATCAATCTAAATGTTCCGAAAATTTAAAGCTTGCTTAATTTTGATGAAAGAACAACTTAATACGTGTTTGTAACTTTGGTTAATACATGTCTTGATGAAAAAGGAAACATTCAATATCCCATGCAATCATGGACATGTTTAGAGAAGTGCCCTCGAGAGCTCTCATGCACCTCTCCTGCCATGTAAACCAACAACATGGTGCTATTTTTTATTTCATTTGTAATATGAATTATTTGTGGTTTTCCCATCCGAGACAATAAAGAAGTGCGTGATGAGCTTGCCATCCGTGTTCTGTAGGCTGTAGCGACAACGGTCCTGTCCCGATTGGTTGATTCCCCATCCACCTCCGTCAGAGCTTCATCGACTCATCGCTCCACCTCAGACTTCTCTTGTGCGCCATCCGAACAAGGTATATTTCCTAAACTCATTTGCGATACGAGTTCTTCGCAAATCTGTCTGTTTGTTAATTTAAAGTTGGTTAATTCGTGGAATGTAGTTTAAGTTGATTTCCCATGATTAGACTAGGAATGTTATTGCCATCATCACATAAGAACACCTCAAATAAAATAGGCAGAATTTGAGTGAATAAGTAGAGGGAACGAGTACCTAGTAAAAATCCTATACGCATGGGAATCCCGTCCTACATGACTCGCATATGTACAAAAATCTTAGTTTTTTTATTTTAAGTATAGTTTTTATGTTTACATGATTGAATGTGGTTACTATAAAGTACTTGATTCTGATGTTTACATGTCATAGTTTTTTAGGAGAAATGTCTCAAGAACTACTTGAACCTGATAATTTCAATGATGACACCGAGAATCCGAAGTTAGATCTGATTGCCGATTCTACAAATGAAGTTTCTGGAAGTAATGAAATTGATAGAAACACTAGAAAAATAGTAAAAAAGGGGAAAAGAGAAACTTCTGAGTTATGGACCAAAGGTTATTTCAAAAAACAACTTGTCACTATAAAAGTTGATGGCAATGAGGTGAAGGTGTTGAGAGCTGTTTGTCAATTTTGCCAAGAACCGCATCCATGTGAATCAACCCAAGGAACTACACGGTTACGGAATCACTATAATCGGTGTTCTAAAAGAAAAAATACAGACATCCGTCAACAAATGTTACAAGTCGTACAAAAAGAATCAACCTCTAATATTTCTATTTACAAGTTTGATGACGAGGTGAGTCAGAGAAAGTTTGCAGAGATGTTTATTTTGCATGCATATCCTTTTTCCATGGCCGAGCATGTTGAGTTTAGAGACTTTCTCATGTCGATAAATCCATCCTTTCAAATAAAATCAAGAATCACTTTGAAAAAAGTTTGTATGTCTGTATATGAGGATGAAAAGAAGAAACTGCTTAAATTGTTCAAGTCACTACCTTGTAGAGTGAGCTTTACAATGGATAAATGGACATCATGCCAGAACAAAACCTACTTGTGCATTACAACTCATTTTTTAGATGATGATTGGAAGTTACAAAAAAGAATCATCAACTTTATGCATTCTGAAGGAAGAGGAACTGGGGAAAAATTTATGTGAACAGTTTACGAAGAAAGTTCTTGAATGGAATCTATTTCGTAAGCTGTTTTCGATAACAGTTGACAACGATTCTGCCAACGATGTTGCTATTAAAATTATGAGGTTAAATTTTCAGAAAAACCTTGTCATGGGTGGTGAATTTTTTCATGTGCGATGTGCCTCGCACATCATCAATCTAGTTGTGCAGGATGTCTTAAAGGAAATTGAACATGTGATTTATAGAATAAGAGAAACAGTGAAGTTCATCAGAAATTCTCCTCAGCATCAAGAAAAATTTGAAGAAGCTGTTAAGAAGGTAAATTCTTCTTGTGAGAAGTCTTTGTCACTTGATGTTTCCACACGTTGGAACTCCACATACTTGATGCTAAATTCTACTTTAGATCATCAAGACGCTCTTGGAATTTATCATATATTTGTTCCCAAGTATAATAAATGTCCTTCAGATGAAGAATGGGCTCAAGTTAAAAATATTGCAAATTGTTTGGAAATCTTCTATGATATGACAGAACTTCTTTCTGGGACAAAATATCCTACTTCAAATCACTTCTTTGGAGAATTTTGTGAAATCTACATCCTCCTTTTGGAATGGTGTGCAGATGTTGAAGAAACCATTTCTCGAATGGCTATGAGAATAAAGGTGAAATTTGAAAAGTATTGGCAAAAAAGTAACACCATGTTGGCAGTCGCATGTTTCTTGGACCCAAACTATAAGATGAAGTACGTTGAATTTTATTTTCGACAACTTTATGGTGAGAATGCTTCACAAGAGATTGAGAAAGTTACCTCTATGTTGAAAAAGTTGTTTGCAGAGTATTCTTCTTTGACTTTGCCAGATAATATGCCTCATGTTGTTCCCATGATGCAAAAAAGTTGTGGGAATGATGAATTTGGTCAAGGAGAAAGAAAGAAACAAAAATTTGCTCAATTTTTGAAGGAAAGTTCTCAAAATCAGCCACAAAAGACAGAATTGGACCGGTACATTGATGACGGAGTGATTGATCAGAATACATCTAGTACAACTTTTGATATTCTTCAGTGGTGGCGAGTGAATCAAGGTACACATCCTATTTTAACTAGGATGGCAAGAGATATTCTGGGTGTTCCTGTATCTACTGTCGCATCTAAATCTGCATTTAGTGGTGGAGGAAGAATGGTCGATATTTATCGGAGTAGGTTAGCACCTGATACTGTGGAAGCACTTATCTGTGCTCAAGATTGGTTGAAGGTGGCAAAGGGAGGTATGTTAAATATATAATTGTTATTAAGTTACTTGAAACTTTAATAAATTTATGATTTATTTCATTTTAACTGTTAATGTAGGTTCTTCACCCACACTCATGGATGATATCACCTCTACATTTGATTTACATCAAGTTCGCAATGGATCAACTGTATATGATACCGGAATGTTCAGTCCAATTGGAGAAAACATATCTTTGGAATAGCCAATTTAGGTAACCTATTTAAGTTTTTAATATATCTTGATATATTTATACTCTATATTAATTATGGCATAAAATATGCAGGGAATTTGTGGTCGTGCCTCGTGAGGATATCATGTCATGCTGGATATGTTTTATTTAAAGAGAGAACATCTCTGAAATTCACTACTTGTCACCTTATTTTGGACATGTTTTATTTGAAATTTCTATTAATGACTACTAGTTTGTTTGAGAGATAAAATGTTAACTTAAATGTTTGATATGCACTTTTATTTCCTTTATATCTTTATTTATTTCATCCATATATATTGTTTATTTTACATTAAAGATTGTTGCAATGCCATGTATGCTTATTAAAGAGAGTCACTCTAGATAAATGGTGAGTTCGGAACATTAACATAATTTTTATAATTACAATTATATGATTACACAATAATATATCTTCTTAATATGTGTAGATGATCCTGAGAGCATTTTGTGAAGATGGAGTAGATTATGTCAAGTATACTTTACAAGAGGTACGTCTTTTATTGTAGAACATCATGTCTTTTTAATCATATATCATGCCATATCCATTCTAATTTAGATGGATATTTTGATTGACTTTATATTTTTTATCATAATGCAATTTATTTATATTCGATTGCCAATTTTTAAACCATTATCAACCTTGGTAACAATTCAATCTTTATATGTAGGTGATCTTTATTCGATATGTATTGAATCCGATGATTATTGGATCCATATTCGATCCATATTTGAATTCACCCTTTATTCGATCCGTATTCGGATCCGCTCTTTATTCAATCCGTATTCGGATCCGCTCTTTATTCGATCCGTATTCGGATTCGATAAATATCCGATTCGGATTCGTATCTGTATTTTTACGGATATGGTTTCCATAATGCATATCTGAATCATATCCGTATTCGTATTTGTATTCGATATAGATGAAGCGAATATGGATATAGAAATAGGCATATCCGATCCGTATCCGATCCGTTTTCATCCCAGGAGCTGACGGTGCTGGAAAGAGCAGCACCAAGGCGGAGCAGCGGTCACAGCTGACGTGCGCAGGTCGCTGCGGTGGAGGCAGACAGGCTTGGCGATCAGGAGATGGTGACCGTCTGGCAGTGGGGCGGTAGAGCCGCTGTAGTGCGGCAAGTGTGCCAGGGGGAGGTCATCGCATGCGACAGCGTGACCAGCGACGACGTTGGCGGCCGGCTGTGGTGGATGCTGGCCGCCCGATGTTGTGCGTATGTGTGTGTGTGTGTTTTACTGATGTGCTATGTTTTTTTATTTATATTTTTTTAATTAATTTTTTTAAATAGGGAATAAAATAAAGGTGAAAATGTGGGTATGTAGTGATGGTGGTGTATGATAAAGATATAAACAAATGAAGGTGTTTGAGTGGTGAATGTGACGTACTAAAAAAATGCATAGACGAAATTGATGAAAAGATGAAAATGAAATTACCTACGGAGGAAGCGGATCGCGAGGGGCTTGCTCACGACGAGCATAGTCTTTGCTCAAATTGTCGAAGAGCGATGAGCACGAGCAGCGCATGGATGCGGATGCGATGTTGGCCAAGAAGCCAACATATCTCACCGGAGATAGGGATGTCGTCGCTCAACCACGGTTGTGTCACTGTCACCGATTCAACTATGGGAACTAGGCTCTCCTCACATAAATATGGATGTATAAAAAAAGATGGAAAATGGAGGTTAGAATGGAGGTGGAGTAGAATGGAGTTTATTAAGATCGTGGAATTGAATTAGAAGTTAGAAAAACTGGTGAAATTGAATTAGAAGTTAGAAAAACTGGTGGAATAATGGAGTTGAATGGCTGGTTATTGTAGAGAATGGAAATTAAATAAAATAAATAATAAAATGAAGTAGGCTACTAAAATACAATAAATTATAAAGAAGAAGAAAACATAGTGGGGAATTTACAAAAGAAGACAAACAATATGTACAATTTTTTTAGCTTTTCTAATTTATATTTTTTCCTTTTTAATAAGAGATATTTATAATAGAATAATACAATAAAATACTAGAGTCAAAATACAACACAACCATGATTTTTTAGATTTTTGTAGTAATTAAAAAATAAATAACTAATGAAGAAAGAATAAGTATTTACATTATATACAATATGCATCAAGGTCCGAAAACCCAAATTTTGCAAACGAGCTCCAATTTTAATGAAACCACTTTCATTTGATAGATAATTTTCTAACATGAACTTTAAAAGTGAGTTTGGTGAATTTGGAGATCATACGGAGCAGGAATTTTGCTGGGAAGTTGGACTTTACGGCTTTTTCTCTTTAGGATCTAGGATCATTTATTTGAGGTGAAGATTGTTTGGTATTTTTATGTTTTTATATCATTTTTATGATCAAGTCAGATAAATAATTATCCAGAAAGGAGTTGAAAAGAAATTATTAAAAATACATGAAGTTTACAGGTGAAAAAATCCTTTAATTTTGCGGCTTTTTATTGTTAATTTATTTTGTACAATTTAATATATGCTAATTAGTGTATTTCATTTATAAAAGTCATTTTGTTAATTTATTTATTTTATGGACATTTATTAGAGACTTTACTCACAGATTTTTCTGAGATCAAGATATTGATATGATGAATAGCGGATTCATCAAATTCATCGCCCTATCTCTCCTACTATATTTCTTGTCAACTAGATCATCATGATGATTGAGTCTCAGGGGCTAGAGTCACTAAACACCTATAGTATCTCATTTCTTTTTCTTTTCTCCCTTTATTCTTTAATTTTGACTTAAATACAATAAATACACAATATTGCATACATTATTTTGTACAAATTAAAGAATGCTTATTTTGATAAATTAATAATATATTCATGCATTTTAGCTAGGGATTTAAAGACAAAATGAAAGAATAAAAGTGATGAAATGGATATTCATCATTAAGTAATACATTGGCTTATCCACGGCGTAGATTCCATCACCATAACGATTAGAGAACAATAATTATTGGATCAATGTACTTGTGGTTTTATCGATCATTCCCTTGATAACCGATATTATGCTATATAGTAATCAATCATAAATCTTAGGCATCTTAAAATAATTTTGGGATCCTAAATTTCTAGCCATATCGAACAAAAATGTTGGTTTTGTATGTAGAAGTTGTCCTACAACTATTGTAGGATGAACTAGGGTTTTGTCATGAAAAATACATTCAATGGTGATTCATGTTTAATCAAATATTTACATAAATATTAAGAATCAATGTAATCATGTAAAATTCATAATTTCCTTGATTGACATTGAAACAAATTAAGAAAGTAATTATGATGATCTAATCATCTTCCGACCCACCTACACTAAATATGGAATATCTAGGGCAAACATAGTCGGAATCACGTGAAATAAATTCAAGAAGTTTGCTGGTAAATTATATACTTAATTAAAATCTTTATTTCATGTTTCATGACTATAAAATAGTAACCAAAAATCAATTAGTTACATATCCATGAATACATGTAAAAATAATGTCATCATGGGAACTTTTTGAATCTTAATTTAAGAAACTCTGGTTCCAACCATTGGCTAACAATTTTGAGAAGTAATTAGATATTGTAATTATATTTTATTATGCTAGAATTCGTCAAAAATAGTTTATAAATAGTAGCTTTTTATTTAAGTGAAAAATAATTCAAAACTTGCATCATATGCAAAAACAACGAGTCCACATGCAACGGATATACAAAAACTTATTCCCTTAAAGTTTGGATCTGATCTAAAACCTTCAACCAAGGCTCTGATAGAACTTGAAGGTTGGGATTTAAGCCTCAGTGTATCACGGAATCATGTAGATCGCATCTAATATGGTCTAGGGTAACTAGTCACACTAGTTTCAAAGGGCAGCGGGATTTGAAATTGGATAAGATGAAACAACGTGATATGAGAAGATTTCTCAAATAATTTCATAAAGATCACAACAGAGTAATCGGGTTACCTCTTGAAGCTTTTTTTCTATCGTGTGTCTCTAAACGAAAAGACCTCTTGTCTTAAGTCCAATCCAACAAAGGATGCACTTGTGGGTGTATGGATGAGACGTGTTTCTCGTGATTCGAGTTTATGATCTAAGCGATGAACCTCCTGATTTCATCTCATGAAATATGTAGTCTTCCTCACCATAAAGAAGCACCGAAGAGGGTGGAGATCCACGAGCAGTCGATCTAGCAGCACAACAAGTTGTGATGATGACGGAGTTCTCAACTACAATAAAGTGGTGACCACAATATTGAGAAAGAAAGGGCACTTGGATGTGTACGGAAATATGAGAGAGAGAGAGCATTCAACTTGTGATTTGAAGTTGTTGTTATAGAAAATACTATGTCTAGCCTTACTTTTATACTAAATTCAAATACATGTAAATATTAATTAATTCTCACATTTTTATCCAAATCGTATTCATGAATAAAAATGCATTTTTACATATCAAAAACATGTATGTAAATAAATAAAGAAAAGAAAAGAAGGCAGATTGTAGATATGTATATATGTACAATATGACTCAGATAATATAAATGTAGCTGAAAGATATATTTATATACCCTAATCTCTGAGACCAAGTCAGTATGGATTGGTCGACAAAACAACAAGTAGGGGGAGATAAGGGAAGAAAAACATAAAAAATAATTAAATAACATTCCACACATTATTCATTATTTATCAAATAAATACCAAATCTTCAATTATTTTAATCAATTCATATGAACATATTTTTCATCAAACTCTTTTCCTAATTATTTCTAAAAATTATATATATAAATATAAATATAAGTTAAAAATATTATCCTATATATATGCCAAGAAATCCTACTTTTAAATTGCCAAAATCTCAACTTCCGAATATCATAACTTTCTCATACGAACTCCAATTTCACTCCACTCACCTTTAAAGTACATGAAATAATATTCTCTAACTAATAAAGGTGGTTTCATTAAAATCGGAGTCCGTTTGCAAAAAATCAGTTTTGGGACTTTGACAAAGAGGTTTCTGGGCTATTTATTTTATTTAGAACCCATTATTTATAGTTTTATAAATTTTATTATTTCTAATTATTTTATGATATTGTATTTTCATCCTGATTTATTTCAAAATTTTTGGAGCTCATTTATTATTTTAATAAAATCTAAAAAACCTCGAATTTATATATGAAATTGAACTATCTAACCTATACTTATATTTATTAATATATCTAAATTACTTTATTAAAATCCACAAAAATCATAAAGACTTTATTTATATTTCTAATAATTAAGAAAATATAAAATTAACAAATAATTATTTATTTATTGAATTAAAAAATTCAATACCTCTTTATTAAGTATTATTTATACTTATTTATTAATATAATATTTATATTTCGAATAATCTTTGTTATTAACAAAAAGTAATTATTCTAAAATTAAGATAATTTAATTATTTACATTTCTTGTTTTTATACCAATTTAAAATAACATGATTTACTATTTATTATATAATTTACATTGTATTTAATCATCTGGCCAACCAGGTGCTGACACGTGTCAGCACCTGGTTCTTCTTCAAGAACCAGGCCATTGGAACTCTGTTCCAACGCCTCCTCTTCGATGATTTTTCTCACGCACCTAATAAATTCTTCCCTCGATCTCCACCCTTCATCCTTTCCTCCTAACCAACCTCATACATGCCCACCATTCGATTCACCTTGGAGCTCAAGCAAATCATCTATAAAAAGCCATGAAGTTGGCAAAATCCAACTAACTCTCCATTGATTCTTCTCCAGAACCATCATCCGACCCTCCTTCCAAGCTTCATTCCAGCTGCCTCCGGTGGTGACAGCACCAAGGCGCCGCCCCATGTGGAAGAGGATCGTCGGAGGAGTCGTTCCAAGGTGCTCGTCCACCTTGCATCGCCGCTTCGAGCTGTGTAGAGCTCTGGGAAGCCGCCCCATCGAGCTATCACCAACAGAGGTCCCACACTCTGCAAGAATAGGTAAATCGTCTATTTTCCATCTTTTATTTCTAGATTAGCGTGCATAGATTAGGTCGGCTAATTACACTATTAGATTCCTCGATCATCCATCTTATACACCTATATCTCAACCCTCAAATATCTTGTGAATCCCATTCCAAAAACCATTTAAAAATCATTGCCATTCACACATCATTCAATAATAATTCTGGAAACCCATTTTTAAACTTGCAATTATTAATCATTCGACCGATTTCTTCGCAAATCAAGCATATACATGCGTTAATTGTAGATCTATCTTCAATCTGGAGCGAATTTAGAGTGAGAGGAGCTTCCAAACACAAGAAATTATTTGTTTAGAGATGGTTCAACTTCATGCAGTAGCTCTAGGAACAGATTAACCTGCCATCTTCTTCAGCCTTCTTCCAACGATCACAACCACTTCCGACCAATCTCACCCACAGGCGAGCGCGAGGGGTGGAGGAGCCACCCCTCTAGCTTTTCCGGAGGCCCAAGTCCCTCGCCAGTTGCCCTTGATAATTTGGAGAAGAAGGCTTCGTCGTTAGCGGCATGAACAACCTCAAGATCCTCCGAGAACTCCAGGTGTACAGGCTTGCGACATGTGGCATGTTTCGACGGACCAGATCACGTTACACATTCTAATTTCAGCCGTCTGATGTGAAGGGGTCTGAAAATTGCATCATAAACCCCAAGAAGTTCCATAAATTAAAGCCGCCTCCAGAGTTTCCAGTAATTACAATTAGGTCCCTACGCAGGGACCTAATTGTGATAAAAACATATTTCACTCGCATTTTAGTCCTTCTAGGGACTTCTTTGTAACAGAAACTAAATAATTTTCTTACAGTTAAGCCCTTGGCTTGTAAGGGCCATTTGAACCTCGAATTCTTTTCATTTTCTCGCGAATTTTTAGGGTAGCTTGATAACTACCCAAAGGATTTTTCGAGTATTTTTCCCGAATTTTTCGTTACTTTCTTGTGCAGTTTTGATTCTTGTCTTCTTGAGTTTGTTTTAAATGGAATTTGTTTGTCATTTCTTTCATTGTAAAAACAAAAATAAAAAATGATTTGTTGGGATTTATTCCTTGTCTCGAAAGTTGTAGTTTGAATATTCTGCTTCCTTGTGTTCAACCCAGGCACACTCACATGGTTAAATTCGTAGTGAACGGTAGAATAGGTTTTCATCTCCTGTTTTACTGTAGTTTTTTTTGATCAAACTCGGGTTTCGGTTCTGAGTGATTCTCTACACCGACACTTTTAATCCGTTTCTGAAATTCGTGTTTATTAGAGATGCACTCCTAATACAAATTAATGGTAGAGATTTTGTTGCAACAATTTGCAATAGCAAATAATTAATTAAAATAAAATAAATAAGTTGAAAAAGTCTTCAACATATTTAATCTCAAGTAGGTCAACAAGATTCTCATGAATATAGTAGGACTAGAGAGCATCATTCCATGTAAGGTGGAAGGAGAAAGCTCCTTCCCCTTTAGGAGGCTTGGACGTCCACCTTGAATGGAGAGAAAGAATCTTTCTCCAATCTTAATGTAATTTCATTCATTAAATATTTATTCATTGAATTAGTTATCTATAAAATATCATTAAATAAGTTTTACAAATTATTTGTGATAATATCAAACAAGTCATTGACAATTATGAATAAAATTTAATCATCTAATATAAAATGTAAATTTTATTTATAGTTAATTGTATAATGTGAATACAATTCATATCAACACTTAATTTGTAAAAAATATTTACAGTAAAATCTATTTAACATATTTTAAGACATATTTATAATATTTATAATTATTATGAATAGTGAAACCCACATTAATAATATATTTGATAATTAAATCATATTTAATTATATTACATAACTATTCTTATGTATACAAATAATATGAATCATATTCACATTATTTATGATTATTAAACCATAATTAATTTTACATTTCCTAATGCTCAGATATATTATCAACATCGGAATATTCTTGAACACTTTCAAGAATAATGTGCTTTTTCCACGGATACTTAGAGATAAGGATATGGCGATTGTACATTCCATGTATAGGGAGTTCTATTGAGACCATATCTCAAATCCAGATCTCGAGGACCTCTCAAAGATGTTCGATTAAATCAAACTGTGAATCCAATCTTCTTATTGTATTCTAAACATATTCAGAACAATATCCAATATTTCGACTAAGATCAGATTACTAATCTACTGAGAGGGGTCACTAAAATCCAAACCCATTTCAACAATCGCTCTATAAGGAAGTCTCACAATTATACAATTGTTTACGATGACAGCATCCTCAAGTATTCCTAATACCCATACATCCTGCATACTAAAAGACCTAGAAGAAACCTGAAGTTTTAGATCATATTTGAATTGTCTCCTTTATACTTTTATCGCAAAGTTTCTTATTTTGTCATTGGGTGTTGGTGTCAATCATATGCTTTCCAAAAGCATATATCGTACCTACAAATTCAGTCAAGCCTCAAAGCGAGACGACCGTTTATGGAACGTGATCCCAATATCTCATGAGTGAGCTCGTATCTTTCAGTTATGTAATGAACTTGTAGGATCCCTTTGAGAGATCGTATTACTCATATGCCCTCGTATGCACACCAGCTTGTCAATGTACAGACCTTGATTAGATCATCAACCTATCAATTTGTCAAATCTACATACTCAGATATATAGTAACATGTATGTCTCTTGTCAAAGGATGTGTGCCTATATTATTACAACATAGATCTTGGTTATCTCGATCTCATCAAGCCAAATTATTGAACGTGTTTTGCGAGGGTCTAAAATTATCATCACTGAAAAGTGAAGACAAAAGAGTCGTTGAGGCGTAACTATTACAAATCTCTCGTTCAGACAACAATCAATCCACAATAAATATAGCAACAAAAGCAAAACTAAATGATCGTAATCTTTGTTGTGTGGAAGTGTTCCCTTTGGTGTATTTGTGCTCGTTTTGGTATGGAAGAGGCTCGAATTGGATAAATGATCCTTTGATATATATGTGCGTGTTTTTGTATATATGTGCAACTTTTGGTATGATTGTGATCTCTGTTGTATGGAAGTGTTCCCTTTGGTGTATTTGTGCTCGTTTTGGTATGGAAGAGACTCGAATGGGCTAAATGGTCCTTTGGTATATATGTGCGTGTTTTTGTATATATGTGCAACTTTTGGTATGATTGTGATCTCTGTTGTATGGAAGTGTTCCCTTTGGTGTATTTGTGCTCGTTTTGGTATGGAAGAGACTCGAATGGGATAAATGGTCCTTTGGTATATATGTGCGTGTTTTGTATATATGTGCAAGTTTTGGTATGATCGTGATCTCTGTTGTATGGAAGTGTTCCCTTTGGTGTATTTGTGCTCATTTTGGTATGGAAGAGGCTCGAATTGGATAAATGGTCCTTTGATATATATGTGCGTGTTTTTGTATATATGTGCAACTTTTGGTATGATAGTGATCTCTATTGTATGGAAGTGTTCCCTTTGGTGTATTTGTGCTTGTTTTGGTATGGAAGAGACTCGAATAGTATAAATGGTTCTTTGGTATATATGTGCGTGTTTTTGTGTATATGTGCAAGTTTTGGTATGATCGTGATCTCTGTTGTATGGAAGTATTCCCTTTGGTGTATTTGTGCTCATTTTGGTATGGAAGAGGCTCGAATTGGATAAATGGTCCTTTGATATATATGTGCGTGATTTTGTATATATGTGCAAATTTTGGTATGATTGTGATCTCTGTTGTATGGAAGTGTTCCCTTTGGTGTATTTGTGCTCCTTTAGGTATGGAAGAGGCTCGAATTGGATAAATGGTCCTTTGGTATATATGTACATGTTTTTGTATATATGTGCAAGTTTTGGTATGATTGTGATCTCTGTTGTATGGAAGTGTTCCCTTTGGTGTATTTGTGATCGTTTTGGTATGGAAGAGGCTCGAATTAGATAAATGGTCCTTTGGTATATATGTGCGTGTTTTTGTATATATGTGCATGTTTTGGTATGCTCTTGCTCTTTGTCCATCTCCGACCTTCTTGACGACGTACGTTAAGATGCCGCCGGAGGGATCCATTGTTGAGTAGTGAGAACAACAGTGGGAGAGGATAGTGGATGGTCGAGAGAAGGCGAGAGGCGGTGGGTAGGTGGCGAGGGGGGTCTCGGGCGAGGGGGACGAGACGACGATGATCGAGAGAGGGCGAGAAGCGGCGGGTGGGCGGCGAGGGGGGCGAGAGGCGGCGATGCTAGGAGATGGGCGAGAGAGAGTCAGGGAGGCAACGAAAGCGGGCGAGAGAGAGTCGGGGTAGGCGACGAAGGCGGCGAGGGATAGATGGTCGGGGACGAGAGAGGGCTTGGCAGCGGGTGAGCGGTGAGGGACGGCTCGGGGAAGAGGCGGCGGGTGGGCGAGAGAGAGTCGGGGAGGCAGGGAGAGGGTGGGGGCGAGAGAGGGCTCGAGGTCTGGGGTAGGCGGCGAGGGCGACGATGGAGAGATGATCGGGGGCGAGAGAGGGCTTGGCAGCGGGTGGGCGGCGAGGGGCGGCGAGGGGAAGAGGCGGCGAGTGGCGGCGGGTGAGCGAGAGAGAGTCGGGGAGGGATGCTCGGGGGTGGGCGAGAGAGAGTCGGGAAGGCGGCAATGGTAGGCGAGAGGGATTCGGGAGAGTTGGGGACGAGAGGGATTCGGGAGAGAGGAGGAGCGGGGGCGCACCGTCGGATCAAGACTAGGCCACGTGTCAGCCATCCGTGGATTGCAGCAGACTCTGCTGCAATCCACTTACGGCAGAGGATCCGCTCCCGACACCTTGGAGGGTTCTCATTCGCGCATTGGTGGGTGGAGAAGCGGGTGCCTTGATGTCCTTATCGCATTGGGGGAAATATTTGCTCAAGTGGAGGCGGGCGTGCATCAGTGACGGGGTTTCGACTCAGCGATGCATGAGCCCGGTGAAGGTGAAGGGGATTCCACTTGTGTAGCGCAGTCTCCAGTGGGTGCAGCAGCTGCTAGCTGGCAAAGCGGTGGTGGAGAGTTTGGCCACCACTGGGTGCTCCCCAGTGAGGACATAGACCCCGAGATTTGGGACCGTCATCTCTGCCCTAGTAAGTTGGGCCGGTGGTCAGTGCATGCGAAGGGCCAACGTTTGTACTTGGAAATCTCATCGGTCAGTCGAGTGTTGGGCAAGGGGTGTTGGAAGAGGCTGATTGGTGTGCCGATTCCAGGGCGGACGAACACGAGCGCAGTGGCTCCGGTGGGCGCCGTGTCTCCGGTGGCCGCGGTGGCTCCGAAGGTCGCAATGGCTGTTTCGAAGAATCTCGGAGGATCTGATACCGTTTGTCTTTCACAGTCTGTCACGGAGATTGCGGACATTTGCAGAAGGGATGTAATTAGTTTTGGGGCACTAAATCCAATGAGTCATTTAAGGGAGGCCATGCAAAATTTTGAAATGTCGCATGAGGCTGTGCGTACAGCTGGAAGGGGGACCACGACCATTAACAGCTTCGTTGAGGATCCGGGTGAGGAGATGTCCGCTCACATGGATCTGGATGTAGGGGGAAACCCAACCCGAGTGACCAAAGATGCCCAGGCGGTTCAAGGGCTCAATACTCCTTGCTCGTCGGGCAGGGAACAGCTTGGTGCTACTATAGTGGAGGTGTCTGACCGTGGGTTTGAAGGAGAGAAAAGTCCAAGGTGAAGGTATCAAGTTGGTGGTGGATCTTCGGCAGATAACTAGAATGGAACACTCCAAGGGCTGGCTCTTGCGCGAGTTTGTGCATGTTGGGGTGACGCAGGGATGGCTCCAAGTCTGGAACGTCAGCTGCGAAAGAGGATGACTCGATCTCTAGGGGGCAAGGGGGTTAGAACGTCAGGGTGGACCTTCGGGCGCGGCACGGAGTGTGTCAGGCCCAAGGGCTGACATGGTGGTTTGGATGGTGCGAGGGGTGGTGCGGTTGGCCAGGGAAGGCTGATAAAAGGGAGGGTGGGGTGCATCAGACAGAAGAGGGAGAGGATCAGGATGGGAGGAAAATGTTAGGCCGGTATTTTGAGAAGAAGCCACGAGCTTGTAACAATAAGTGGAAAAGGATTTTAGTGCCGGCAAAGCGGAGGTTGGGGAATCAAGATGTTTCATGCTCGGATGGGGGGGGGAGCTAGGACCGAGCTCGCCAATCAGGAGACCAAGCTACTTCAGTTTACTTGATAGGAATTTCACGGAAAGTCTGGGCATGGTGTCGCCCCGTGGGAAGTAAAATATTGTCTACATATGAAGATGCTATCTTGGAATGTACAAGGGTTGGGTCGCTCTGAGAAACGGCTAGGAGTCAAGAAGTTGATGCAGGAGGCTCATGCGGATATAGTGTTATATCAAGAAACAAAGTGTTCAAGATCAAAGGGGGAAGTCAGCAGCACCTGGGAGGCAGCTCCATTTTTTACTTTGTAGAAGTGGAGGCTCCAAAGCGGTCAGAGGCCTCCTAACTGGTGGATGTGAGAGGAGTTCGAGAAACTATAGGAGTGGAGATCTTTGTTTTCCCTATCTGTGCATCTAAAAAGAAGGTCAGATGGAGTCATTTTTACGGTGACCAATGTATATGGGCCCATGACTGCAGTTCCAGGCTCTTTGACTGCGGATCTTTTGGGGGTTGGTGCAGAAAAGGACAATGGTATATGGCTTATTGGAGGAGATCCAAATGTGACATTGTTTACAGAGGATATGCCAAGGCGTGGTGGAGGAAGAAATGCGGGCTCTGAAGACTTCCGAAACCAGATTCATGCCCTTGGTCTCACGGTTGTTGATGCGATGGGTTGTGCATACACTTGGCGAAATGCGAGGTCCAGGTCACGATTGGACAGATTCCTCCTCTCTCCAGAGCGGGTGGAGGTTGTCCCTTTAACTCAGGCTTGGGCATTGCCGCGTGCTCACTCAGATAACATGCCTCTGATTTGATGATATGAGGAGGAGAATCAGCCTAGATCTTTTTTCGGATTTGAACGTGCTTTGTTGTTGGAAGCTAGGTTGAGGGAGGTGGTTGAAGCAAGCTGGATAGGTTGGCAGGTGGAGGGTTCGAGGGTGCCACGTCTGGCTACCAAATTTAAGCTACTGAAGGAGTTCCTCCTTGAATTTGGTTGTGGGGTGAGGGCTCGAAGGAGGGAGCGTCGGTGCAAGGCCCAACCTGGGGTGGTCAGGCTATATATGGGTTGGATGATGAGAGGGTCCTTGAGCTGAAAGAGGTGATGGAGCGGGCGAGGCTGTTAGATGTTATACTTTAGGAAGATAGAAAGGAAGAAGTGGAGTGGAAGCAAAGGTCTAGACAGAAGTGGTTACGAGAAGGGGACTCTAATACAAGGTTCTTCCATTCAATGGTGTCTGGTAGAAGAAGAAGAAACATGATTCAGATCCTTGAGGTGGGGGAATAAGAGTGGCAGGGAATGCTATGTTAGACCGTCCTCTCAGGGAACATTTTATGGGGATATCGAGAAGGAGGCAAGGAGCCGAGTGGGGATGGTGTGGTGCATGGGTAGAGTCTCTTATGGAGGCACAGGCACATGGACTTGAATCGTAGTTTGAAGAGGAAGAGGTGAAATTAGCAGTTAGGTGTTTGAACTCGAATGGTGCCCGAGCCTGGACGGTTTCCAAGTATGATTCTACAAGAAATTTTGGGGCCTTTTGAAAAAAGTCGTGTTGGGGGTGCTTAATGAGTTTATAACGTGCAATAGAAGCTTCGAGAAGATTAATCGGGCATTGCTCTTCCTCCTTCCTAAGAAGGATTCTCCGAGAAGAGTGGAGGACTATAGACCATTTGTGTTGTCCAATGCAATTTATCTTATTAGTTGCTAAGGTGCTCGCAAACACTTCTACACCCACTCGCACCCCCCGACTCGCCCCGGAGCGGGGACTTCGACCTTCACCGCCGATGCCTTGCCGGAGGTAGACCACCACGACGCATCGACCACCGGCCTCACTTCTAACCGGGTCGAGGCATTTTGCCCTCGAACCAGGAGTCCTTCTGTGCTATTTTGCAGGTCTGAGGAGGTCCATCTGAGGACCTCAACTTCCAGGCACAGGAGCTCAGCTCCGCCGCTGTCGCCTGGGCTCCTCGGAGTTCGTTGGCGCCATCGGAGGGGTCTTTCATACGCGGGAGGCTCCGGCGACTCTTTTCCGATCATCAGCAGCCCCCGAGGAGGTCCAGCGCCCCAGCATTCCTCCATCGAAGCTCGCCGGCGAGGAGTTCTTCCAGGAGTCTCCTTCACCGTCCGTTCATCCCCGGAGTGCCAGATCATCTCAAGACGTTCGATCAGGGTGAAGAAGAGGCCCAACAGCCACCGTCAGATCAGACACGTGGCCTCTTCTCCGCCCTCCATCCAGCGAGGGTTAGCCACATCGACTCTCGACCGTTGATCCCCCATGTGGCACACCCTCCACCGTTGGATCAGAGCCGAGGGCCCCTTTGTTTAGCCGCAGCACGTCCCCACAGCACGATCATCCACGTGGTGCGCATCCAGCCCCTCGATTAATAAAGGGTAATTTACCCTTAAGCCCTCTCTCTTTTAGTGTTTATCATTTAGTCCTGTAAATAGTTTCTGTAGTTCATTTTAGTTTGGTAAAATTGCATAGAGGACCTTGTCATTTATTTGAATTTCATTTCTACCCCTATATGTTGTGGACACGTGCATCCTCACGTGTATTTTTGGTGAAATTGCATGATATGGGCCTGTAGTTTGTAAGTGTTATGGAATGAAATATCTTTTTGTATAATTGCATTTATACCCCTGTGAGTGATTTAATTCCACATGTGTCGAATTTATTGGGTAATTTGCATTTAGTTCTCTGGTCTTTTAACACTTATTGCTAATAAGCCCTCGGAACTATTTTATTTGCATATTGGTCCCTGAGTGCCCAGTACACATGCTTCGTGTGTGAGATCTTGGACATTTTGCACCAGGACCCCCTGGACTTCTGTTTGTTACTTTTAGGCCCCCAGAACATATTTTTATGACAAATAGGTCCATGTGACTGTGGGCTCTTGTTTGTTGTAAATAAAATATCAAATTATATCCAAATCAAGTGAAAATTTGACACGTGTCTCCTGCCACTGTGTAGGATTTTCACTAATTTTTTGGGAAATTCGTGAGCCCTTTTATTATTTTTAAAAATTCAAAAACATCTCTTTTTCTGCATGTTCATCTTTAAAAATCACAAAAAAAATATTAAAACCTTTTCAAAAATTCTAAAAATTTCATATTTTGTGCGTTTTGGTGTGATTGATTTTCTGACCAATTTTGGTCGTTTTTGGATTTATAAAAATTATAAATTGAAAAATCCATAAAAACCCTAAAAATTCTAATAATTAATAGAAAATCCCAAAAATAATAAACTCTTTCTCTGATTTTTCCTTTCTGTTTATATTTTTCAAGAAAAATATTTCCAGGCTATTTTAGGACCATTATATATTTATTTTGGTCCTTCAATCATGACTGGACAACCTTCTTCTGATTTTGACTTGTTTCATTCTTAGAAAACTCCATAAAAATCAGAAAATTATCAAAAATTCACCAAAAATAGTAAAAAATATATAAAATCCAAAAATATTTTTATTGGAATTTTTGGAGCTTTTTAGGGGTTAAATAATTTGTTGTTTATGTTAATTTATATTGTTTTCTTATTTTCTTTATCATTTAAAATCCAAAAAAATATTAAAAATATTAAAAATCCACCAAAAATAATTTGTTTTTATTTTTAATTGTTTATACTACTTTGTAGGCTGCAAGGCCATCTCGTGCTCCTCGAGTTCGACCTGGGAGCTATACCAGGTCAATCGCATAGCTAGGACTGCTAGTTGGCTTTCTCGTGTTTTATCTTTATTTGGTGGTCCGAATAATTTTTCTTGTTGAGCTTTGAGTCCCGAGTGACTGAGGTCACAACGATCGTATTGATTTATCTACCTTAGTCATTCGGACGACTCATCAGAATGGCGCCGTTGCCGGGGAGCACGGCTTAGTAGTCATATTTTTCCGCAGCTTTCTTTTTTACGGCTTTCTGTATAGATTTTTGTATATATTTTTCGTATATATTTTTCTGACTTGTTTACAATAATCTGGTCTGATCACACTCTTCTTGTTTTCTTGCGAGGGCCCGAGGACCGTGTTGGAAATGCGAGCCCACGGCGAGCCATTATGCAATAAATGTTATTGCAATTCACTCCTTAATCTGAAATGAAGAATACATAATTTGCATAATAGGTCCCTTAGTACAATTAGGGTTATGTACCATGGCCATCTTGATGATCATACAGCTGTTGATTCAACTATTGAATCATAGAGGCTGGTGCTTGGATGAATATCTAAAGAGTTAGATTGAGGACTCATCAAGCACCGTCAAATGATTGTTAAGAGATGATCTCCAGCCTGAGTAGGAGATGGCAATCCTTATCTCTGAAGGCTGATATCTGACCGACCTCTTGATGCAAGTCCTCTGCATAGGAATAGAGATTCGGAGGTGTCAGATTAGTTAGGTCAAAGAGTTGACTTAACGAGATCGAGATAACCAAAGTCCTATATCTTATGCTGTCATGATATAGGCTCACATCCTCTGACCGGAGACAGATGTGTTGCTATATGTCTAAGTATGTACATTTGGCAGACCAATAGGTTGATGACCTAATCAAGGTCTATACACCGGCGCGCTGGTGCGCATATAAGGGCATATGAGTAATACGATCTCTCAAAGGGATCATACAGGTTCAGTTACTGAACCGGAAGACATGAGCTCACTCATGAGATATTGGGAAGAATCAAATTCCGTGCGCACGGTCGTCTCGCTTTGGAAGCTTGACTAAATTTGTAGGTTTGATATATACTTTTGGAAAGTATATGATCAAGACCTGGGTATGATATATGCTTTTGGAAAGTATATGATCGATACCGACTCCCAATGATCGAATGAGAAACTTACTGATAAAACCAAGAAGTAGACAGTATAAAGTTGATCGAATACTTCGGGTTTAGTCTGAGTCTTCCAGTATGCAGGATGTACAGGTATTGGGAATACCTGAGGGTGATGTGATCATAAACGATTGTATAACCATGACGCTTCCATTCCTAGGGAGTGATGAAACGGGTCTGGATTTTAGTGACTCCTCTCAGTAGAGAAGTGATCTGATCTCGGTCCAAGTGTTGGACATTGATCTGAATGTGATTCAGATACAATGAGAAGATTAGATTTACGGTCTTGATTTAATCAAGCATCTATGGGAGGCCCGCGATCTGGATTTGAGATACGATCTCAATATCCATGTCACTATACATGGAACAATACAATCGCCCTGTCCTTATCTCCAAGTATCTGCGGAGAAAGCACATTATCCTTGAAGGAGTTCATGGATAATTCTATTGTTGATATATGTATCCGAGCATTGAGAAAATGGATAATTAAATGTGATTTAATTATCATGAGTAATATGAATTTGATTCATATTATAAAGAGAGTTATCTTAGATAATTAAATGAGATTTAATTATCAAAGATGTAAATAATGTGAATGTGATTCATATTATTTGGACACAAGAGAATAGAGATCCAAGATGATTAAATATGATTTAATTATCATGGATATGAATAATGTGGATAGCAATATCCATATTAGTCATATATATTATAAATGTGATTTATAATATATAAGAGAGAGCTATTTGTAATTTACATTTGTTAATTAAATGTTAATGTGAATTGGATTCACATTGGACATCAAATTGAAAATGTAATTTACATTTTGTTTTGGGTTGTGAATGTGATTCACAATTTTTCAATGGCATGATTGCAATGTTCACAAAATAAATTGGATTTATTTTTTGTGAAATAATTTGCAACAAAAGTTGTTGCAAATAATGGAGATTACATAAAAGGTGAAATAGCCACCTTCCTAATGGAGGAGGGTGGACGGCCACCACTCCCATTAGGAAAGGGAGGCCGTCCCCCCTCTCCACATGGAAGGAGGCTTTCTCTCCTTTCACTATCTCCATGTATTGATGATTTAATTTTGTAATTAAATTGTGTTGATTTATCAACATATATTTAATTTAAATTAAATTAATTGTTGTTGTGTTTTTAGCAACAAATCATGACCATTGAAAGAAACACAAATTGATGTGGACCGTTGGATTTGTGTTGACACATGGATTGAGATCCATGGATCCCAAAACCCTATAAAAGGAGAGGCACCCCATTGCTCTTCTTGACACATAAGTTGAGGCAACAAATCTCTCTCTCTCTCTCATTCTCTCTACACGTCCTCTCTCCATCTCTCTCATGTGGTCGTCCACCATGGATGCCCTAGAGAGGTTCTCCATCGCTGCGGCATCGTCGTTTTGCTGCCCGATGGTTTGCTCGTGGATCTCCGTCTCCTTCGGTGCACCCCGCTCGTGAAGAAGACATCGGATCTCGTGTGTCGAGATCAGGAGATCCGCCGCTTGGATCATCAACATGGATTGCGAGAAGAATGCGGTTCATCCCCGCGCTCGCAAGCGTCTCCTCCGTCGGATCGGACTTGAGACAGGAGGTCTCTTCGTTTAGAGACTTGATCGCAACCACGCTTCAAGAGGTAAACCTAATACTTGTTTGTGGTTTAGACGAAACGATCCGAGAAGTGTTCTTGGATCATGTGGTTTCGTCACATGAAAATTTTTTAATTTCCGCTGCATAGAACAACTAGTGCGACTAGTCGTTCTTCGTCGTATTCGATGCGACGCTCACGCTTCTGTGATGCGCTTGAGGATATAACCATATCCTTCAGACCGAGGCGGCGACTTTCGAGGAGCCGACACAACCGTGGCATTCGGAGGCGGCTCCCTTCTGCACGGAGCCACAAGAGAGCGCGAGGAGGCAGCAGAGTGCGGGTGTAGATAGGATTAGCTTAGAGTAGATTAGTTTTTATTTCTTGCTCATTAGAACTATTGTTGTAATAATACAGGTACATGACTTAGACTTTTGAGATTCTCGGGGTCTGTTTCCCCGAGCACCGGTGTGCTCGGGGCACCCCTCGGTTTTTCACGATTTTCTCGCGGCTTTTACCGTTTATTTCCTGCCTTTCTAATTCTTGCAGTTTTGAGCCCCTATCCTTAGGATTTTTGCTTGACTGTGACGTAATAAATAGGATCCAATCACCCTAATAATTCTGCATGTACCTATAGATCGTTAATTGGACCAATAATAAAAAGATTAATAAAATAGTCGATCCACCACCTTCGAGCCTACGTGCCGCGAGCCCACCTTGTCAAGCGCTACTCCTGAACTCGACCTGTCGAGAAGAGGAGGGGTGGACCTAGACCGGACTCTTGGATTGGAGGTTGGTGGTTGACTGGTCGTTCTTTCGAGTAGACCTGCTAGCTTAGGGATCGGATTTCCGCTTGCATCATTTAGGTAGTTTTATTTCAGTCTTTAAATTCTGCGCGGATCATTTTGCATGTAGACTGCTTGAGTCAGGTACGTATTTCTTACTCTGCATGCATCATTGATTTTCGCGCATCGGCTTTTTCGTCTTTCACCCTGTTGTGGATTAAAATACTTAGGAGAACCGAAAGATTCGTTAGGCGATTTGTTTGATTATTGAAAAAATACCTAAAAATTTGAACCATAAAATTGGGACTGGTTAACTCTACTTGACCCTAAAAGACATTCACCCTAAAAAACTGTCTTGGGGAGAGCAACCCCCTCCTTATCTGGTTTGCTTGCGCGAGAGAGTGACCCGCACACTAGGTAGAGCCATATCCGATAATTTTATCGACTGATCACTGGCTCTTTCTGTACGGGACAGTCTCTTGAGAAAATATCGAATTACCCAACAGGTCACGTTAATTGCTCTGTTATCCTGACTTATCACCTAAAATAAAATCGAGAAGATAATTGACCGATCCATTTCAGTCTTCAGTTCGCGTGCGTAGGTGAATCAGGCGTTTTCTTTTTCATCTTATGTGACTTCCAGATCCCTTCTGCTTTCCCTCTTCTTCTCCATTCATCTGTCTTCTCTTCTTCTCCTTTACCCCTGGATGATGGATCCCACTCACTCCTGGCCGACTCTTATGGCCTCTTCTCCATCCTCTGACCATCAGTCCAGTCCACCTTCGAGGGAGGTCGGATCCCCGACCAACCTCCCGCTCCCTCCTTCCCATCCCTTTCTCCACTCTAGGCATGTTGCGCTAGACGTCCGAGGAGATCAGATAGAGCAGATGCGAGACCTGGACGATGTCGTTGCTGAGTTGAGAGTGCACTCCGTTCGTGATCAGAGAGAGCAGTGGAGATCATCAGATAGATCCTATCCCAGATGGATGGAGGAGCAGATAGCACAGGGAGCTCAGTCAGCTTCTACACTAGGTCCATTCATCTTGGATTTGGATCTCCTTCAGAGACTGCTGACATTTTCAGGAGAGGCGCACGAGGAGCCTTATCTTCACCTGTCCGCATTCAAGGAGTTTTGCAGAGCACAGATATATTTAGATGTCAGTGCGAAGGAGCTGATGAGGAGGACCTTCCCATTCACACTTCAGGACAGAGCCATGAGATGGCACCGACGATTGGGGAGGACATTCGATACGTGGGGAAAGCTACGCCGAGACTTTCTACAGAGATACTTTCCCCAACGTCGAGCAGAGTCTATGAGGTTTTTGATCACCGACTTTTCAGTTGACCCCCAGGAGCCATTGCAGGAGGCATGGCCGAGGTTTCTTGACCTCTTGAGGAGATTTCCCGAGCGCGGAATTCCACTGACATACCTTATTGAGATTTTCATGCGGGGGATGACCGAAGAGCACTGGTGATTACCACATGTGACGGTTCACACTGCAGTTCCGACATTCACCTATTGGATACCATCTCGAGCTTACTTTCACAGAGATCATCTTCACGAGATGCCATAGTCGGGACAACACATGAGGACGTTGCAGGACCAGTGCGGTGTGTCACTTTACAGGAGGACACAGCTTCTACACACCATCCCAAGGACTTGGATGCTCCAGCACCACATAGTACAGAGGAGATGACTGCGATAGCAGAGGTTCAAACCCAGAGTTTACTCGAGTTCCCGTTGGTCTTCCAGCTAGAGTTCGAGGTAGTCCCAGAGTTTTCAGTCGACGAGTCTTGGATATCAGATCTTCTGATATTCTAGGAACAGGAGGAGGCCACATCGATTCAGCCACTTCAGTTTCCAGTCCCGGAGGAGTCAGCCTCTTTTCTGCAGAGACACTTCTCGAAGTTCGTCAGTTACCAGGACTCAGCCCAACAGCCACAGTTCGATACGGGACACCACTTTGAGAGACCAGACACAGATAGTCTCGTATTCGAGCATTTTATCCTCCATTTTGACGACACAGACACACTTGCTGAGGACCAGTTGGCAGCTAACAGTGCCGCAGAGCGAGGATCAGCCGCAGACACACTTCCAGCCTCCGCGGTGTTGACCAGTACCTTCTCTTGCTTCCAGATTGCCGAGAGCCACACTTCAGATAATGATACAGCCTGGTGCACCGAGTGGATACTTGACAGCAGTGCAGATGCCCTTCTAGATCCTGATCCTCTATTTCTCATTGATGGTCTTTCATTTCTCCCCGAAGGTTATCTGCGGGAGGATGCCACACTCGATGAGTACTTGATTTCGCCTTCTGAGAGTGTTTCCGATCTCGCGGAGCACGAAATTGAGTCTTCTGATCCTTCTGATTTTGAGTCATCTCACCTCGACGACCCTCGCGAGGATGAGCCTATTCTGGAGATATTCGATGATATGTCTGAGTTGTCTCTGCTTTGTGCATCGGATAGCAGTTTTCTTCGAGAGTCTCTTGATGTTGATTGTCCACACCTTTTCGAGACACTGATCGATGTGGAGGATTCCATGACTGATCCATCCTTCTCCACGTTTGACTTCTTCGGCTCCACACTTCCACTCCAGTCTGATCCCGAGCCGATGATTTCTTTTGTGCTACCGGATCCCGATCACTTACTTCCATATCCCTGGCTGGTAGCAGACACCCGCTTGATTGCATACCTGGGTGTCTTTCTTTACACTTAACATTTCGTCGCTGTTCTCATACCGAGACTGCGATGACAGTATGACATTCACCTTACCGATGCCGTCCTGAACCTGGATACAACATTATCCTAGCCTTTGCACCTAGCTAGGGGCGTAAAATCTAGCGCTTGTTGAGAGGCACCTCAACATTGTACTTGTTGTATATACATGGTTCGTCTTAGTTTGATCTTTCTTTCTTCTGTTCTTGTTTCCACCCCAGGTCTCTCTTAGGATTATCTTTGCTATACTTAGGATATTCCTCATCCTAAGTATAGGGGGTGGAAACATCAGGTTGTTCTTCCATTCTGTTCCATCACTTCTGTTGTGCCTATACTTAAGGTTCTTCACCTTAAGTATAGGGGGAGTGATGCCTCTCCTTCACCCTGTATATATTTGTTTGATTTTATTCGTGTCTTTCTACCCCTGTTTTTGTTGCCTATACTTAGGGATTTTTACCCTAAGTATAGGGGGGGTAGACCCTGTACATTCTCCACTCAGTTTTCCCTTTGTGTACAGTCTGCTATACTTAGGATTATTTGATCCTAAGTATGGGGGAAAAACCGAGTTCTCTTCATTCGATTCTTTGATTCATCTCTGTATATAGCCTTCCTTTTCATTTCCCTACACTAAGCACGAGTTATGTCTTCTTCATCGCTCTTGATCACTCTGAGGACATCGTTCGAGCTAAGTATGGGGGGTGTGTATATATTTCATATATACTTTAGCCATAACTCATACTTTGTGTGAGTGTGTTAATAAATAAAAATGGCTAAAAACCCAAAAATCCATAAAAATTAAAAATTTTCCCTATAAATAAACATTCTTTTACTTGCACATACATAGCTATTGTACAAATTATTTTTGTAAAAATATTTTCAAAAACTTTTTTATGTAAATAGTGTGTAAATATATGTATATCAAAATTATGTATACAGTACAAAATTTTTCCAAAATGTTTTAAAAATCAAAAGTTTGCAGAAATCTTGTGTAAATATTTTGCAAAACTTGCATTCATGCACACATCCATGATTTCAAAACATTTTTCAAAAATTTTGCATTTGTGTAAATATTTGTAAATAGCATCCTTGTAAATATTTGTATAGTTTTTCCTGGATTATAGTTGACATTTAAACTAGACTGGAATTAAATTGGAAAATGGAGCTTGATTAAGATCTTAATCCACCTAACAATAAGAGGAACCTTAGAGGGCTTAAGGTTAAGGCTTTTCAGGTCCATTGGGACTTAATTCTTTGAGTCCGCTAGGCTATGAGCATATGTCATCTTGATGATCCTAAGTAGAGCACTTAACAACACACGCATGACTCCCCGGTCAACTTCCCCACTTGGACCACAAGCCCGCGGATCTGCACGCCCGACCCCATTTCTCGGATTTATCGCGTCATGATCCGATCGCCAAAACCCTTAACCTTGGGTCCTACTTCTTCCTGATTCATCCCCGATCCACGCCCGGGGTAGGTTATGGGGATCCGTGCTCCGATTGTCTTGCCCGAACCCCATCTAGCCGGACCCCTAGCCATACTTAATCCCAGCTCTTCCACGCACTTCACTCCATCTTTGGATCTGCATTTCCCTACACAGGACCTCCATTGCCTTTGCCTGAGTGACAACGAGCTGAGGGTGGTGTCGCAGTGAGGAGAGAGTGCTCAGCCATCGATCCGGCAGCCTAGCGCCGCCGTGCGCCGTTCAGGAGTGGTGCTCGAGCCTCGGGCATCGATGGCCCTCGAGGCAAGGACCCAGAGCTTCGGAAGCTCATCCACAGTCGACTTCGACCATCTGATAAGCCTAGATCCTCTTAGTTTTCGCCAATTTCTATTGACGCCCAATTTCGTTCATCGCCGTCGACCACCGATTCCGATCACATCCGTCACGATCTCGATCATCGGAGTCGACCCTCATACTCACGAGTCTTCTCCGCACCTTCTACACCCACTCGCACCCCCCGACTCGCCCCAGAGCGGGTACTTCGACCTTCACCGCCGACGCCTCGCCGGAGGTCGTCCACCACGACGCACCGACCACCCGCCTCGCTTCTAACCGGGTCGAGGCATTTTGCCCTCGACCCAGGAGTCCTTCTGTGCTATTTTGCAGGTTTGAGGAGGTCCATCTGAGGACCTCAACTTCCAGGCACAGGAGCTCAGCTCTGTCGCTGTCTCCTGGGCTCCTCGGAGTTCGTTGGTGCCATCGGAGGGGTCTTTCATACGCGGGTGGCTCCGGCAACTCTTTTCCGAAAATCAGCAGCCCCCGAGGAGGTCCAGCGCCCTAGCATTCCTCCGGCGAAGCTCGCTGGCGAGGAGTTCTTCCAGGAGTATCCTTCACCGTCCGTTCATCCCCGGAGTGCCAGATCATTTCAGGACCGTTCGATCAGGGTGAAGAAGAGGCCTAGCAGCCACCGTCAGATCAGACACGTGGCCTCTTCTCCGCCCTCCATCCAACGAGGGTTAGCCACAACGACTCTCGACCGTTGATCCCCCACGTGGCGCACCCTCCACCATTGGATCGGAGCTGAGGGCCCCTTTGTTCTGCCGCAGCGCGTCCCCACAGCACGATCATCCACGTGGCGCGCATCCAGCCCCTCGATTAATAAAGGGTAATTTACCCTTAAGCCCTCTCTCTTTTAGTGTTTATCATTTAGTCCTGTAAATAGTTTCTGTAATTCATTTTAGTTTGGTAAAATTGCATAGAGGACCTTGTCATTTATTTGAATTGCATTTCTACCCCTGTATGTTGTGGACACGTTCATCGTCACATGTTTTTTTGGTGAAATTGCATGATATGGGCCTGTAGTTTGTAAGTGTTATGGAATGAAATATCCTTTTGTATAATTGAATTTATACCCCTGTGAGTGATTTAATTCTACATGTGCCGAATTTATTGGGTAATTTGCAATTAGTTCCCTGGTCTTTTAGCACTTGTTGCTAATAAGCCCTCGGAACTATTTTATTTGCATATTGGTACCTGAGTGCTCAGTACACGTGCTTCGCGCATGAGATCTTAGACATTTTGCACCAGGTCCCCCTGGACTTCTGTGTTTGTTACTTTTAGGCCCCCAGAACATATTTTTATGACAAATAGGTCCCTGTGACTGTGGGCTCTTTTTTTGTAAATAAAATATCAAATTATATCCAAATCAAGTGAAAATTTGACACGTGGCTCCTGCCACTGTGTAGGATTTTCAATAATTTTTTGGTAAATTCTTGAGCCCTTTTATTATTTTTAAAAATTCAAAAACATCTCTTTTTCTGCATGTTCATCTTTAAAAATCACAAAAAAATATTAAAACCTTTTCAAAAATTCTAAAAAAAATCATATTTTGTGTGTTTTGTTGTGCTTGATTTTCTGACCAATTTTGGTCGTTTTTGGATTTATAAAAAATATAAAACATGAAAACCCCTAAAAACCCATAAAAAATCTAATAATTAATAGAAAATCCCAAAAATAATAAACTCTTACTCTGATTTTTCATTTTTGTTTATATTTTTCAAGAAACATACCTTCAGGCAATTTTAGGACCATTATATATTTATTTTGGTCCTTCAAGCCTGACTGGGCAGCCTTCTTCTGATTTTGACTTGTTTCATTCTAAGAAAACTCCATAAAAATCAGAAAATTATAAAAAATTCACCAAAAACAGTAAAAAATATATAAAATCCAAAAATATTTTTATTGGAATTTTTGGAGCTTTTTAGAGTAGTAAATAATTTGTTGTTTGTGCTTGTTTATATTGTTTTCTTATTTTCTTTATCATTTAAAAATCCAAAAAAATCTAAAAATATTGAAAATCCACCAAAAATAATTTGTTTTTATTTTTAATTGTTTTAGACTACGTCGTAGGCCGCAAGGCCATCTTGTGCTCCTCGAGTTCGACCCCGGGAGCTATACCAGGTCAATTCCATAGCTAGGACTGCTAGTTGGCTTTCTCGTGTTTTATCTTTAGTTGGTGGTCCGAATAATTTTTCTTGTTGAGCTTTGAGTCCCGAGTGACTGAGGTCACAACAATCGTATTGATTTATCTACCTTAGTCGTTCGAGCGGCTCATCGCTGACCCAAACCCTAAGAGAAGGTCAAGACTTGACCTGATCGACCAGGATTAAAGTAGGGGGAGATAGGGTCTTTAGTTCAAAAATCTAATTTTTTTTTAAATTCTTTTCTCAGTATATTTGTACAAAATTTATACTATTTCATTTGTATAGAAATTGTCATTAAATTAAATACTTTCTAAACAAAATTTGTAAATAAAAATATCTGCTATATAATAAAAATAATTGCAAAGCAAAATATTATACATATTACAAATAATCACACTCAGAAAAAGTCGTAAAGCGATAATGAAAAGACCAATTCATGCTCCATATGAACTCAAATTGAATCAAACTCATTTCCATTATACTCTAAATTAAATTGTCTTTCAATTGGTTGTGGTTTCATAATTTTTGGAGTTATGATTGAAAAGTCAGTTTTCTAGGATAGTTTGTATAGTTTTACAATTACCTATTAGATGTATTTATTCATATTTGTTCTTTTATACATAATGTAGATAATATCTTCATTATTAATAAAAAATAAAATTTAAAAAATTATGAAAAATAATTTCCTTATTTTTGCATGTGTATATTGTACTATATGTGTATAATACTTGTATACAACGAATTACTTTACTTAAAAATCACCAAAAAAATAAATATATAATATTAATTGAATAAATTAATTCAATTAAAAAATTTGGATTTAATTAGTTATTTATTTAATTTATTCCTTATTTAATTTGAAAACATACCTTTTATATAAAGATATGACTCTATACATTAAATAGCCACCATCTAGGTGGCTAATTAATTTTTGTAAATTAATTAATTAATTATATTTAATTTCGAAATTCATTTTTATTTAATAATTAATTTATTGATTTATTTAGTTATTTATTTAACCAATAAAAACATTCTTTATTTATCCATTCTTTCCTTTCTTATTTTCTTCTCTTTTTATAGGGATCCTCCTCCCTCATTTACTTTTAATCAATCTTTGGTGGAGAGGAGCTCGATCTCCGAGAACAATCTTGTCGAAGAAGGAGTCCATCCACCGAGCCATCCGATGATAGATATTCGACCCTCGTCGAGGTCATCACGCGTATTCGATCCCAAGGTGAGATCCAACTTTATTTCCCGTCATTTTTCCTAGATAAATTTTAGATTTAATTTCTGTGTAGATGTCATAATTAATTTTTAGATCTTAGTTCCCAAAATTTTCCACGTCACACTTGTCATATGAATCCGAGTTTTCATCCTATTTTCTCGATCTACGTACGTTCTTGTTCTATCTCTCACAACCTTTCACATTCGACTCCACTGCCTCGAAGCCGTAGTCCAGTTGCCTGGGCTCCACAGCGATGCCTCCGCTAAAAGTCGTGCCTCGCCGATCGAGACACCATTTCCTCCAGAAACCATCCCGCACTGATTCATGCACCGTGCCTCCTCTGCAGAGCCATGTGTGCCACTGTCCTTCGGTCGTGCTGCCCATCGTGCGATGCCGACGGCCCTCCACCGCGCCACCGCTAGAAATGTGCCTAGTTAATCGTCGCTATCTACTTGGTGAAGAGAAGGGTAGTGGCGATAACCCCTGATAGTTGTTGGAAATAAACAAAGGAATTCAAGAGGAAAAACCCATGCCCTTTTATTTAAAATAAAAAAATTAGGTAAATTGCATCAAGGCCCCTAGAAGTTTCCATATTTGCAAGAAGACCCATGTTAGAGCCAAATCCCGTGAAAAGCACTTCTTTAGTGGGTAAATTATCATTTTCTCCAGAGCTTTTATTGTTGTTAATCTTATTGCAAAAATGTTTGAAAAATTACAATTCTGTCCCTCACTTCTAGACTTTAAAATTGCAAGTTCTTTTCATTGGAATAATTAGCATTTGTGATCAATAAATTTTCAAAAGATCATATTATACTCATGTTGTGTTCTTCTCCATTGTGTACAGATTCGTGGCATTTTGTCTTTATTTTCTATTTTAAAAAAATAAAAAAAAGCACTTTTGTCTGCCCGAACTTTAAAAATCATAAAAATCGGAACATTTGTCTGAAAATTTTAAAAATACTATAGATGTACTTTATTCCCCTTTAATTTATGTCATTTTTATACAATAATTATTTATAAAAACTAAAAAAATACAAAAAAAGCTAAAAATCTTAAAAAACATATAAAATTACACAAAACCCAAACATTTTGATTTCAGACTATGTCTGTAGATATTTAATTGTATTTTAGAGTAAAAAAGGTTTCAGGAGTTTTGGACAATTAGAACATTTTTAAGTTGCAAATTACTCCTGGTTGTGCGTTGTTTACCTTGTTTAACAATGTTTGATTTTTATAAAATCACAAAAACATTAGAAAATTTTGAAAAATTTATCAAAAATATTTTAAAATCTATAAAACTAAAAACTATATTTATGTAATTTTCTTAACATTTTTGAATATTTTGAAAAATACAAAAAGAGTGTGGTGTGTGTATTTTTATTCCCTTTTGAATATTGTGCCTCATTTGAAAATAAAAACCTTTTTAAAAATAAAAAACCATTAAAAAAATTATCTTCGAAATTTGACTGCTAAGTGTTTAGATCGTACTCCTTATATTCAACCCTGGTCACTATACGTTTCCAAGGAATGATGTTGTTGCTGAGGAGCACGACTTTGTAGTCATTTTTCAGTTTTATTTTATTTGTCTCTACAATATTATAATTGTTTTCTGACCATCGTCTACTTTGATTTTTGTGCGAGGAACTACTTGGACGATGACATGGAGTTTCTTTTTGGAGGAACTACACAAGAGGTGGAGTAGGGAAGAGAAGAAGACAATTACTTTTATTTGAGAGAACATTTTGAGATTATTATAATAATTTAGAACTTGAACTCTTGTGGACTTGGACATTATCTAGAGTATGTTTTGCCAAGTGTTGGTGCACTTGGGGGACCTCACCGTTGTCTTGTGTTTTCTTTATTTCACCGCCTTACTTTCTAGTTGATTCTTGTGTATTTGGCACCTAGACGTAGGATTTTTGTTGATTATGACGTAATAAGCCTGGGCCCAACACCTAATTGCCTATCTGTTTCTATAGATCGTAATTGGACCTAGCTGAAAATTAAATTAAAATAGTTAGTCTAATTGGATTTGAGACCACATGCTGTGAGGAGTCACATACAACGCTAGCAGGACCCGTTGTGGCGAGCACCGAGTGACTCCCAAGATCGGACTCCGGATTTGATTCGAATAGCTAGTTATTGTTCTTCACGATCAATAGAAGATACTTGTCTAAGGTCGTTTTCCGCATGCATCATATAGTTAGTTCCTTTTAGTATTTAATTTTATATGCTGATCATATTGCATATAGAGTCTTAGAGCAATGTATGCATTTCTATCCCTGCATGCATCATTGTGTTTGACCGCGCATTGACTTTTTCAACTTCCTCCTCCCGTTTTTGGAAATCGAAAAATTCGTTAGGCGTTGTTTGTTTCTAAAAAGTCTAAAAAAGTGAAAGCAATAAAATTTGGGGCTGCTAATGAAAACTTCGCCCTAAAACCCACCTCATCTAAAAATATTTCTTTTGGGAGAGTCTCCCCCTTAATGTTTGGTATGCTTGAGCGAGAGAGTGACACATACACTATGATAGAGACACACCTGAACTTCTGTTAGACTACTAGTCTTGGGATTAGTCGTTCTCCCGTAAGGATCTATCTGGTATCCCGTAATGCGGGTCACGACATCCTTAACAGAGCGAGTTGATCGGGTAGCCGGTAAACGATCCGCAACTTGTACTGTTTGTGAAAGATCTAGCTTTGGGATTGGGCCAGTCTCCTGGGAGCATCAGGTTCCTAATAGTTCACTTAATCGCTCTGCAAGATTTATTTTATCACCTAAAATAAAACTGACAAGATAAACGATCGAACATTCATCGTCATCAGCTCGTGTTGAGTAGGTGAATTGTGGGTTTGACTTCTTATCTTGTTTGCTTACCAGATCTCGTCCGCACTCATCCCTACATCATGATGATGCGACGTAGGTCCCTTAGGCTGCCTTTGGTTGCACTGCTCTATAGAACTCCGACTCATTCATCTAGTGGTTTTAGGGAGCCTAGACCCTCTCTCTGAATCTGAGTTTGATTCCACCCTATTCTCCCTTGACCACCCTTCTTCCAGTCATGAGGTGCCCAAGCAGGGACCTGCACAGCTATTTGTTCATTTGACAACACCTGAGTTGGGGTCTTATGCTTTTGCACAGACCCACGAGATGGCCAGTAGTGACGGACGAACCGATGGACAGCCTCAGAAATCGACTTATGTTCTAGATCTAGGCGCCATAAAAAAACCTTGCTAGACTCTCTAGAGACGATGCAGCGACAGATTCGGGATCATGGAGCATTCATGGTAGAGGTCTGTCAGGAGTTAGCATAGATGCGAGCCGACAGAGGAGAGCCTCAACTGAGACCAGATGGTAGAGAGATACTCATTGCTGGAGAAGGAGTAGGAGGACATCGAGAAGACTGTAGGATCCACCCAAACCAGGTAGGTCAATGAGGGAGTTACACACCCCTAGTGCAACCCTCACACACCGTTGGATCCAGCTTCTAGCTATTCTGGGTCACTTCAAGATTCCCTCCCTGACCATTCAGCTTTTGCCCAAGTTCCATGGGCTAGCCATCGAGGAGCCGCATCTTTGCCTGCACGAGTTTGAGATGATCTGTAGTACTGTCCACAACTAATTCGTCGACTAGGACACTAGTAAGATATGGCATTTCCTTTATCCCTGGTTGATAGGGCATCCTACTGGATGAAACATTTGGGGACATACATTACTTCATGAGAGCAGCTCCGGACCGAGTACTTTAACAAGTATTATCCACTTGGTCGTACTAATACAACACAAGCTTTGATCAACAACTTCTCCATGATCCCTAATGAGCAGTTCCATGAGGCTTAGGATTGATTCTGTGAGCTCGTTGACCGGTGTCCACATCACAACATATCCAAGCCCAATCTTGTTCAGAGCTTCTTTTGTGGGCTTACACCGGAGCTACTTGGGCTTGTCAATGCTTCTTGTGACGGCTCTTATTTCGCCAAGGATGATGACCAGGTCTAGGCTATATATGAGGAGATGGTTGAAAACACACAATGATGTCCCAAAACAAGCTCTAAACTCAAGGGAAGCCCCCACCCCAGGTCGTGTCCTATCAGAGAGTATAGCACGGGTTGATGCGGGTCCACCCATTTATTCGTTAGCAGCAACAACACGGGCAGAATCTTCAGCCGCTGACATGGGTATAATCAGCGAGAAGTTGGACCGCATAGCGATAATAGAGAAGAAGCAGTGCCAAGGCATGACATAGATAGATCAGTTGGCACAGACACTTACTTACTTGAAGACCCATATCTTTTGTCTCCAAGAGGCACAGATGACTTCTCATCCTCGTCCCAAGTCACGAGCTGATCCCAGCAGTAGTAGCTCTTCCCAGCACTCTACCCAATACCATCAGGTTCACCACATTTAGGCAGAGCCGGTTCAGCTATTGCAACAACACTACTCTCATTCACCACCATCTCAGGACAGTCGAATGGTGGTGTATCAGTCGAATCAGCTACAAACAGTTCTCCCCTACCCCTTTATGAGGAGGAGTTGTTGATTGAAGTTAACGGGATTTGGTATGACTGGAAGTAGCTCGGGATAGGTTGAGATCATCCAGGATTCAGGTGGTCTATCGGAGGCACCTCATCCCAGCAGCAGCCTCCAGCTCCGGGTGGACAGAGCAGCCAACATCAGCAACAACAGCCCCAGTACTCCCAGACATATCAGTTTTACCAGTTACCTGCTCATCCCTCTATCAAGGACAATAGTGGAGGCAGCAGTAGCCTCTGCAGTACTCTTAGCCTCCCCCTCACCAATACCAGCAGAGCCAGCCTGATTTCCAGCGAGGTAACCCATCCGATTTCATGGACTAGTCTATGAGAACCCATCCCTTGATGGTCTAGCTGCCTACTCTCATACCAGCAGGCATCCTTCAGGCGGGAGATGGACAAGTTCAGGAAAGAGATGAGGAAAATAATCAAGGGAAAAGCTACCATACCCACTCAGAATGAACCGAACCCGAACAATCTGAAGAGGAAGTCTGAGCAGATACAATTTACAGAGACTACCACTCCTAGTGATTCATTAGGTGATATTTCTTCCTACATACTTCATGTTGTTTTTATGACACTTAGAAGCGGTAGGATGTGAGTCGGCGGTGCCTCATCTGAGTGACAACCTCACGATGATCTAAGACCGTCAGATGAGGATGATAGCAGTGATGATGTCATTGATGATGTTGATGACGATGGTGCTGATACCACCGGGGATGATTATCCAGTTGACGATACTGAGATCATTTCTCCAGATGCAGTTGGCGGTATTGATGCTACCATTCAACGTGATGCTAAGACAGAGTACGGTGTTGATGCTGCAAAGACATATATCATGGGTAGTGTTGATGCTACCATTTCTATTCCAGTTGTGTATACTTTTATCTTTGTATCTCAGGACAATACAAAAAATACCAAAAAAAGATTAAAGGAAAGGTTTCTTCATCTACTCTGAGTCCATATTTGTTTCATGATGATTCTCGTATGGGCTTCATTCCTTCACAGAAGTAGGGACCCCTTCCTAACCCTCTATATGAGGAGGGTCCAGATATCCCCTTCCCTCAAGCACTCCGCTTGGCGTAGGGGTAGAAAATAGAGAATCCAAAAAATCACAACAATTACGGTTCAACCAACAGATGATCGACATATTCCATATCCAACTGACTCTACAGGAGGTACTAGATCACATTCCTCTCTTCCAGAAGAACTTGTTAGAAAAGACCACTATATATAGGAAGAAGAGTAATCATACTATAGAGATCCATGTGCTGACTCGTGCCACATGTTTCGCTATTCATAATCAATTGCCAGCTAAGAGACCTGATGCAGGAGCTCCATATGTCGAATGCCACATTCATGAGAAGCAGTTCGATCGTACCCTATTAGACAACATGTCTTCAATTAACTTTCTTCCGACTTCCTTAATCGATCGATTCGAGTTTGGACCTCTTAGATAGAGCAGGACGATCCTTTAATTTGTTGATAAATTTGTTAAGAGGTCGAAGGGGTTACTTAAGAATGTTGTCGTCCCAATTCAGGGCTTGAAATTCCCTATGGACTTTGTTTTATTGGACACGGAGGTCCCTGAATCTGTAACAGATACCCTTATCATCTTACGACGGCCATTCTTGGCCACAACCAATGCAGTGTCCAACCATGATAGTAGGAAGGTATACTTTATATCAAGGGTGAAAGTGTACAAATAGAGACGATCGAGGAGACCAGAGCTAGAGATTCAGAGTGCTAAGATCAAATGATTGACTCAGAGCAGATGACAGAAGCAGAGCTAGACATCCTCTAGGAGTGTGACTTTGTGATTACAGATGATGAAGCAATTTGGGAAGATACCGCATCACGAGCTCTTCCCACATCATCAGACATTGTAGATTCACAGATCATGGCAGATAAGAGTTCGAAGAGCACAATCATGGCACATGATACAATAGAGGTTGTTTATCATGGTCAAGATAGAGAAATCGATTTCGTCTCATACTCATCAGATTCAGATACCTCATACACAGACACCGATTTTGACTAGCAGGAGTTCAATGAATATTTACCATGTCTGTTGCCTAAAGAGATGACAGCTAGGGTGGACAGTGAGTCAAGTTCGTTGACAGATATACCAGCAGGACTATCTTCATCAGATTTACCATTGCAGCGAGAGCTCTATCTGGTAGAATTCACTCAGACATTCCAAAATCCAGATTTACCAGCTCCCACTTGTCCAGAATTGAAGACCTTATCGCAGAGCATGAAGTATAGATTCCTTACGAGAGAGACAGATATGTTCCCAATCATTATCTCGGCGCATTTGACTGAAGACCAAGAATCTCGTTTGATAGAGGATCTTGAAAGAAACCGTAAGGCAATAGGATGGAGTGTAGCTGATCTCCAGGGGATAAGTCCGACCCTGTGCTCCTACTACATTTTTCTCAAAGAAGATGCCAAGCATTCACATGAGTTCCAGCGATGGTTGAACCTGAATCTTCAAGAGGTGGTCGTGATGGAAATATCTAAGTGGTGGAGCGCTGATTTTATCTACACCATCTCCGAATCCAAGTGGGATAGTCCATTTCATGTGGTACCCAAGAAGACGGGTATTACCACAATTGTGAGTGAGCTTGGAGAGGAGATAGTTACCCGAGTACCCACTTCTTTGAGGGTCTATGTGGACTAAAGACGATTGAATTAGGCCACCAAGAAGGACCACTTCCTGCTACCATTGATAGATCAGAGCATTGAGAGACTAGCTGGGAAGAGTTACTACTGCTTTCTGGATGGGTAGTCGGGATACAACCAGGTGGCCATAGCGTCTGAAAATCAAGAGAAAACAACTTCACATGTCCGTTTGAATGTATGCTTTTAGATGGATGCCCTTTGGATTATGTAATGCCCCAGCTACATTCCAAAGGTGCATGCTCTCTATTTTCTCGGACATGGTTGGTGATTTTTTAGAGGTATTCATGGATGACTTCTCGGTCTACGGTGATGGTTTTGATGCATGTCTTGATTACCTAGACCGAATACTTCAATGTTGCATTGAGTTCAACTTAGTATTATCTTGGGAGAAGAGTCACTTAATGGTGACTCAGGGGATGGTCCTTGGCCATATCATATCCAATAGGGGCATGGAGGTTGACTCGGCCAAGGTGGATGTCATCAAGAAACTCAATCCACCATCCAATTTACGACAGTTGCGGTCTTTTGTGGGACAAGTCGGTTTCTACCGACAATTCATACATGACTTCAGCAAGAGTGTCCGACCGCTTACTGATTTGTTGACAAAAGACACCGAGTTCCTTATCGATGATAAGTGTCATGCGTCATTTGAGACTCTCAAGAATCTAGTTGTTAAGACTCTTGTCCTTCAGCCGCCTCATTGGTCTCTCCCATTCGAGATCATGACGGATGCCTCCGATTTCACCGTAGGGGTCATGTTAGGACGAAGGAGTGACGGATTACTATTTTTCATTCACTAAGCTAGTCGTACATTGTATGTCGCTCAGTGGAAATACACAGTCACAGAAAAGGAGATGCTAGCTATAGTCTTTTCCTTGGATAAGTTTCGATCTTACAGTCTTGGATCTAGAGTGACTATTTGTACTGATCACACCACCATCCGATACTTGATGGCAAAGAAGGATGCCAAAGATAAATTTACCCGATGGGTCCTTCTACTCCGGATGTTTGATATAGAGATCATGGATAAACCTGGAGTCAAAAATGTGGTGGCAGATCACCTCTCCTATTTAGAGAACCTCGAGGATTCAGATCAGATCACATATATTACAGAGGCATTCCCAGATGAGGCGATCCTTGCAATTACCTCACTTCCATGGTATGCCGACATCGTGAACTATCTTGTCACAAAGAAAGTTCCACAAGGTTGGCCCAGACAATGACTTGAGACCTTTCTTGCGAAGGCCAAGTCGTACCATTGGGAAAATTCCACTCTTTATCATGAAGGGGGGATAGCATCTAGAGACGGTATATTCCTCAAGAAGAGCAGCATAGCGTTGTCACCTATTGCCATAAGCTTGAGGCAGGAGGACATCATTCTGGGAGACGGATAGTACAAAATGTCCTTCAATCTGGCCTTTAGTGGCCTACCCTCTTCAAGGATTCAGATGTGTTTGTTAGGAGATGTACTAACTGTTAAAAAATAGGCACTTGTCGATAGAGTGATATGATGTCGATGCAGTCCATTCACTTTTGTGAGGTCGTTGATGCATGTAGCATCGATTTCATGTGCCCATTTCCTAAGAGTCAAGGATTTGAGTATACTTTGCTTGTTGTGGATTACGTGAGTCGTTGGGTTGAGGCCATACCCGCCAGAACTGCAGATGCTAATACTGTTTGCAAATTCTTGAGAAAAAAATATCATTTTATGGTTCGGAGTACCTTGAGTTTTAATATCACACGAGGGGGGACACATTTTATCAACGACAAGGTAAGGGCCCTTGCTAACGAATTCAACATAGATCATAGAGTTTCTAATCCTTATCATCCACAGATGAATGGTCTTGTTGAGGTTTCTAACAGGGAGATTAAGACTATCTTGGAGAAGGTAGTCCGCCTAGACCGAAAGGATTGTCCACAACTTTTGGACTCAGTCTTGTGGGCATATCGGACATCCTTCAAGACTCCATTGGGTACATCTCCATTCCGGCTCATTTATGGCAAGTCATGCCGCTTACCAATTGAGCTAAAGCATAAGTCACTATGGGTTGTCACTAAGATATTCTTGGATCCAGATAGTGTAGGAGATCATAGAAAGGCAGAATTTGCAGCGTTGGAGGATCTTATAGATACAACCTTTTCAAGTAGTCTACAGTGTAAGGAACCAATGAAGATATGGTATGATTCTCATATCAGGCATAAGTAGTTTGAGCCAAACCAGAAAATATGGTTATTCGATGCCAGGATAAAACTATATCCAGGGAAGTTGCAGAGCAAGTGGAAGGGACCATACTTGGTCCAGAAAGTGCATGATAATGGCAGCATTGATATATCTGAGATGTCATCTGAGTCCACCTTCTGAGTTAATGGTCAGCGCATGAAGCCATATCTAGATCATGATCCACTGATTGTCGATGTTGCCCCTATTTATTTTGCATGAGATGTGGTTTTTGACTCACATCATTTGCATCTCATGCCTGATTTTCACTTCCTCCCACAGTTATATAGATCCAGTTGTCCATATGGCACATTCTTTTGTCTAACACCCCATCTCTATCTCATGATTATGCTATACTTAGGGTGCACTTTACCCTAAGTATAGGGGGTGTCAGATTTTTTATTATTCTTTTGATTTTTTTTACATTTATTTTGTTGCCTATACTTAGGGAGATATTACCCTAAGTGTAGGGTAGGTAGACTTTGTACATTCTAACCCTCACTTCCCCTTGTGTATAGTCTTCTATACATAGGATTACTTGATCATAAGTATAGGCAGAAACTGGAGATTCAGGCATGCATCTGGTTCAGGCGACCGAGAGGATAGAATTTGGGTAGAAACGCAAACTTAAGCCCCTCCCAGGTCGCGACTACCTTCCCCAAGTGGTCGACTATATATAAGGCCTTATCTTGGAGGTTGAAGGGAAAAACGATCATCTTGACTACCCCTAAAGGAATACCGGGATATTGAGTGGTGGCACAAATGCGGCCAAACATCTTGAGGTAGATATATGGTTCTTCAATAATGTTCCCATGGAAGATGGGAAGAAGGGACCGAAATTGTGACTTTAGCTCAAAGTGGGCATGGATTTGTGGAATTTTAATCCACTCTATGATGCGGCCTATTCCAGGATTATATGTCTGCTTTAAGGAGGGATTTGGTTGTGGTGGTCCTTCCTCCCTTCTTTCAAGATATGGTCCACCAATGGAAAATTCATCTCCCGCACCTCCTTGATTTGTTTCATCCTTAGGTTTTGATTCTCGATCCCTTTCGCCATCTCTCTCATAAACCCTCCTCCTTAAATCTCTCATAATATCTTAGAATGCGATCTGGGCTAAAACCTGGTTAATCAGCTATTGTTAGATAGCCTGGATGGAAGCAAGCAACTTAGTGTTGACCTCATTTTATGTTGTATATTGTCCTTCCCCTTGATATGTCGGTTCGGCTAGCTGGGATTGTGGACCCTTTCCTCTTCCAGTTGGAACCATCTCAGAATTGTCTTGAAGCTCAGGCTCGTGATTGGGTTGAGGATCTGCATGACAGAATAAATCCTGATGAGTCTCTTTCTAAACTCCAACTACCGAGATGAATCTGCAATTAAGGTTAATCCCAGGTTATTGTAAACGGAGCATAAGATACTGACGGAAGTCAATCTCCATCCATAAAGGGTTGATTTTAGGACAAGAGTAATCCTGGTTTACATGGAGAGGAAGAGCTAGTTTGTGTTGCGAGTCCATCTAGAATAGTAGATTTATTGGGGAAAGGCAAGTGTTGAAGGAGGAGACAATCGGGGACTCCACGGAGAAGTTCATGATATCCAAGCCAACTTCTTGGAGATCACCCCGCCTTATTGAAGATGTTGGCGACACAGAATCGATGTGGGCGTTGGAGGGGTCCCGACCAAACCATCTGTGTGACGACATCTCGAGAGGGTCAAAAGAGATAGATAATGGATGAAGAGTACGAAGGCAAACAAGGAATAAAAGGAGTGTAAAATAGTAGAAGGCTCACAATGATCAAGGGTCAAATGGGAAGGAGAGCAAAATTGCACAAGTGTGCGATGTTTTTGATCTTGAACTTAATAAGACTGATAAATCAAACCTCAAAACAATGGATTCACCAACTCAACCCGTGAAGCCGTGAAAGTTCGGAAATTACCTTTGTTTGTTTTAGATTTGAATTCAGGTAATTTATCTTTCAACGAATCCCTAGAGCGATATGCCTACAGAAGAGAGAATATTGTCGGAAAAGTATCACGTACTTGTCTTCCTCCTTTGTAACATGTAGTCTGCACTTTTTTTGAGGTCCTTGTAACCCTTATTGGATCCCTACTCAACCAAAGAAATAGAGGGATGAAGCCGATAGGCGAAACCAATACTTCATATCTCGCTCATAACGAAATCTCTCGTGAGCGTGCAAGAACTTACTCAAACACAAGACGATGAGACAGATACCCCTGTGAAAGCGTGACCTGTGCTCAATACTTCAGACGAGGTCGACACTCTACACAACAGAGAGTATCATTACTCGTCCACGTACGATAGAAGCGCCAATACTACAGAAATCCAAGCAATTCACACGTCAACCACAGACTGGATTTTGGGCGCTAATCCTTACAAAGGCCTCTCTCCCAATGGGAAGGAGACATTCTAATGTAACCTTAAAATAAATGAGGGCTTTGCTCACCCAAAGCAATGAGTCCAATTAATCAATCTTATTTAGGTCAAGTATTTTTCGTAGTCCCTTTTTTAATTGTTTTGTGTTATCACTTGTTTTAAGTATATTCAATACAAGCGCCAAACATTTTTTTGGTATTTTCTTTGATTCCTATTTGATCCAAAAAATAGAGGGAGAAGGTTGGAAAAGCAACGCAAGGCGGCACTAAGATAGAAATCCCACCTTAGTGCCTAAATGTTGAATGCTCAGAAGACTTACAATGCTTCCTAGCTCTCTCTGTGCAGGATGCAAAACAGGAATTTATAAACCTATACTATATGACGATATGCACATGAAAATTTTCCTAAGCAGGAAATTTCTAGCCTGAAGAACCAAATGCAAAACACGAAGAGTGGAACCTAAAGTCCGATCTTGGAGCCTCCTTAGTGCCCATCACAATGGTTCTTGCAAGCGTTGTAAGGAGGGCTCTCAGGGCGCACAGTTTCAAACTAAGTGTCAAGCATTTAATTAATTCTAAGTCCAAACGTGAAGACTATATGTACATGCAAAAATCCCACTTATTTATTCTTCAACAACTCCATTTTGGGACCTATTTTATTTTCCACTTTTTATACTTCAAATAAAGAAACTTTGTAGATGTAAGTTATAGATAATATATAGGAAAATACAAAATACAAAATTAATATATATTGTACTTGTTATACTATAAATACAAAGCCACAAACTAAACTTCCCAAACCCATTTCTCCCAAATAAAAACTCAAAATCACCATCAATTTATATCTATTTAATGAAGGTAGTTTCATATTTGTTGGAGTTAAGGAGTGAAATTTAGACTTTGGACCCCCTCAATATATCCAAATAAAATATTCAATTTATTTATTATTTTTATAATTTTATAATTTTGTAATTTTGTAATAATATTTATAACATATGTACATATTAAAAAGGAATAAAATCATAAATAAAACATTAAATAAAATATGTATATAAAATACATAGAAGAATACATGTACTTATACCTATATTAAAAGACTTATTTATTTAAGCGTATATATTATATAAGAAAAACATAATAAAAATATATTTATGAATAAAAAATAAATAGTAAAAATTTAAAATAAAATAATAAAATCAAATTACAATAAAAGACATAAAACAAAGATAAATATACCTACAAAGAAACCCTAAAAAAATTTATAATTAATAACCTCAAAAAATAAACAACATAATAAACTAATATAAAAATAAAAACATTTTTTATTTCATGACTTTAATTTTATAAAATCATTTGTAATTTATTATTTATTTTCCAATAATTTTTGGGCTCGATTTTCCTGGTTCGTCCATATAGACCAACCAAGTCGCATCCACAGTTTACTCAGGTCAACTATTTGACCAGCATGTAGCCCTTGTTAGAATTGCTTCTGAGCTCTTTTCTTACTTTTTCCTCGATCGATGTATTCACCGATTCGGGTTGGTTCCTTCACCAAAGTTCCTCCTCGATCATCCCCCATGCACGCCTGCATGAAATATTGGGGATTGGATCGTTAGCTCGCCTTGACCACCTTGTTCTTCCCACTATTCCAGTTACCCTATATAAAACCCCCTTCCAGAGCCCCTTCTCATTTCAAACTTCCTTGGACCAAGTTTAACTCCTCTCTTTGGAGCTTTGTATCGAGGAGTGTGACAACCTCCTCTCTAACTTTTTTGTGACAGATTTAAGCATAGTTTAGGTGCTTCCATCATCATCTCCGGTCACCTGGCCATTGAGGCCTGACTTTGCAACTCCATATGCTGGAGGTACTCGTTTTATTGCTTCTATATAACTTAAATCATAGGATTTCAATTCTACTTCTTCTTTTGTGTTATTTTTGCATTATCTAGTTTTAAATTCCTCCATCTTAGTTTATTGGAGCTCATCTCCAATGAACCCTTTCGACCGTCTCCGACCAGTGCTACGACCCGCTGACTACCTCCAATCCTTTTCCTACGCTTCTGCTACTTATAACGTACCTCCATACAACCAGGTCCATCATAGATCTAGATATTTGTGCCTCACCTCCTCCACTTGACGAAGGTAGGACCACCATACTCCATCACCCATCTACATATGTCAATAAGCCCCCAGAGACTTCGTCATCGTTTGCTTGTGTTTTGCATGTGCTAGCGTCCAAAGGACACCTTGGGGATCGATTTTGATCATGAAGAAGGTACCTGGAGTTCACATGTTCCCCGAGATTGTTATATATATATATATATAACTATTCAAAAGAAAAAGAGATATAAAATCCTAAAAAATATAAAAAGAAAATATTAAATTATTAAATTGAAAATCAAATAAAAAATATAAGATAAAAAAAAATTTATAAAATTTAAAACCCATAAAGAAAATAAAAATGGATAAGAGATAAAAGAGAATTTTTTAGCATTATTTTTGCCTCCTAGCATTTGCTCCATGAGTTTGACCTTACACATACATACACCTATGCACATTTTGTTGTAGAGTTATAATAAATTTTAAATCCACATATTTTATAATAATTACTTTATTCATGTTGTGGGTTAATTGTTGATTGATCAAGGTTTCGTTTGAAGCTACTTCAACGACTTTCGATCTGCCTTGGGGATTGACATGACCGGCTAAATCTTGGTTATCAGCGACTCTTCCTGCGAGCACAGACCGCCACCCAACCTTCCATCCCCGGCTACAATCTTGCCTACCATATATGGTCGTGCGCTACCTTTACCCAAATTTCCATCTCCTCATTAATCAATGATTCTCTCATACCTCTACCTGCCTAATCGAGCTATTGTCGCACATCATATCTCGTCCAGATCTCCCTCTAAATCTATGACGCCCACCATCCTATTTCCATCATCACCGCCTCACTGATCACTCAAATCCCATTCCCCGATCTCTTGCCATCTCCAGACCTCTCCACCTTTCCCAATTTGCACCCCCTTTCTCATTCTGGCTGCCGCCACTGATGCTCGTACCATTACCTTCCTCTTCTGGCCGATGGCACGCCATTTTCACACCCCACGTTAGCCTCCAATCAAATCACCGTTCAAACCTCCTTCGATCTCCTCCCATCTCCAATGGCATCCACCCTTGAAATCTCACGTGACAACCATCTCCATCTCCCATTTCCTTACATGGCGCAACCATCATCAATCCCATCGCAGGTCTCCTTGCGATTCTCATGACCAACCACCCCTCCCAATCACCAGATCTCAATGGATATTCTCCGAGCAAATCTCTCTACCAATCCCCACAATTTCACCAAGCCTTGTCATCTCCGGTCCCCCGCACCCTCTGCTATAAAACAAGGCCTTGTCGCCTCGCTTCAACTTCATCCATCGATTGTACATCAAATCTAGGAACATGTGACAACGCCAATTGTGCACCTTCAAGAAGCAAGATCCAAGGATATTTCCTCGTTGCAGTTCACACTCTTCTAGATGCTGCCACTTCTTGCTCCGGTCGCTCACAACAACCGTTGAGCGTCCACCGTGTCTTCCTTGCAACCCACCATATCACCTCTGCTCCACCATCAATGCCAATCTCCACGCATTTCACTGCTACTTATCCTCCCGTTACCACCTACAAGTCTCTAGGAGCTCGTCACCAAGGGATTCTTTTTCTACATTGGTCTAGTCGACTATCGTTATCTCCACCAGACATCCTCTGTCGTAAAGATCCATCTCCAGAACAACCATCGACAACCGAGGGGGTTGGGTCCATCATCTTCGTTGACACCATAGGATCATTCACCCAACATCCTTGACAGGGGCCCCTTTGCGCCTCACAGACTGATGTAAGGGCATCATATTTTCCGTCGTAGAGCTCACCGTCCAGAAGCTTCGCCTTGGGGTGCACTCTGTCTCCTCTTCCAGTGGGAAACCACCACCTGTTCGGTCATTTCCAAGAGCTCCAAATCAAATTTCTTCATCGGCAGCACCCCCTCGGCCGCTCTCCTCCTCTCCATCACCCTCCACACCGGCCACCACATACCATCGGGAGGGAAGCCCAAGGCCCTCCCACGTGAGGAGCACATGCTGGAGGGACCTTTTACAGAAGGGACCCTCGTATATCCTTCATATCACCACAAGGCCTTAGGGTCACATGTTAAGCATGTGACCGCTTAGAAATTATGTAGAAGGAAACTCCAAAGATCTGCTAATTCCCAAAGCACTTGTGCCATCTAAGGGTACATGATGCACACGTGCCCCTTAGGATTTTTTCAGAAACACCTCTCAAGGTATTAATAAGTACACTTATGTCCCTACACTGTATTTTCTTTATTTTGTTTAATTATCATAATTGCATTTAACCCCTTGACTTCCTTTGTATTTTGATCAAGCCCTTTGCATTATTTTATTACTCAAAAAATTGTGTTGTGTTTCTCAACTAATTATCTACATTGTGGCACACTATTCATATTTTTATGTCACGTCGTTATTTAATCATTAATATTCTCATGAAAATTCACATATTTTGCCTACTCTGTACGTTGAAACTCACAAGTAAATAATCATATCCTCAATATTACTAAAAATTCACAAATCATAGAATTACCTGTTAATGACATTGGGCCAAAAAAGAATCATATTTGCATGCATATTTCATTCTAAAAAACCATTTTGTGTATTTCTTTCTTTCATTTTAAATAGATATTAAATCTCGTATTTTTGAGTTTTAGGATTTTTATGAGATAAATCACCTAGTGATAGTCTTGCATAATTTTATTAGTTGAAAACAAATAGGTTTAATATTTATTATAATTAATTATTGAAATTCACTTTATTTGCATTCATAAATAAATTAAAAATTCATCTTGCATTAGAAAATTCCAAAAACAATTACTTTGTGTCCATTTCATCATTAATTACATCTGACCAAGTTTCATGATTTTTGAACATCGTTTGATAAATATCAAATTTTCTCGTCCTTAAGGTCTGTCGCGATTGCATTTTGCGTTCCAAGATTGCATTAAAAATACCAAAAATATCTCACCTTAAAAACTACACACGAATTTCGATAGACATAATTCTAAGTTGTTTTTGCCTCCTTGAGTTCGATCTTGGGACTTGCCCAGGTAAAACAAACATAAAACCACTCCGATTAAAGTTGAAAAAATGAATTATGGTTATTTCTTGATTTATTCTAATTACGTGACGTAATAACAATGACACATGAATATTTGAAACAATAATTCACATCATTTAAAGAGGGTATTTTAAAACTCATCACTGTGCAAAATAGCCAATGTTAGGCATGGTCGGACGATGCGATGCAATCCATTTAGGCAAATGTCGAGCCCTGACGTGATGATGATGGTTCGCATGCGGACGATTCAGATTAGATCGCCCACGATGATCTGACATTGATGGCTCAAGAGATCTGACGATCCATGATGAAACTGAGGTAGCTAAAGGATCAGACGTCAGGATGGTGTGCAGGAAGAACTGGTCAAGAACACACCAGTAGCGAGCTTCGATCAGTTTTTGATGCTCCTCTGACAGTTTAGATAGTTCAAATCAAGGACAAAATGGAGCTGGCACTCCTCTGTACTAGATGGGACCTCAAAGAGGTACGCTGGAGCTCAAAACACGAAATAAAAAGCTTAAAAACGATCCTACGATTAAACCCAAGCTAAAGAAATGAAAAAGCGCAGCTCTTACCTGGACGGATGGCCAAGGAGCAGAGGTCACCTGCGACGGTGGCCTTGGGTGCACCTCCCTCCTCTACGAGCATCGAGGACCTCAGGGGATCCTCTCCTGTCACAAGAGTACTTGCTTTGAATGATATCCGGGACTTTAGGGTTTGGGGCATGACAAAAAATTCAATGGAGGAGGAGTTTGGTTAATTAAGTATATGTGTAGCACCCTTATTTGACTGGCTAAATTGGAGACATACAAGCTATGTACAAGGGTTCCAAGATCTCGATGTGAATCATGGGATGTAAATGATGAAATGTCATGAAGAAATCGAGGGTGATTGATCGATATATAGTGCGGGAAAAAGGGGAGAAGACACAGGATTAGATAGTTACGAAAATCAGAGGTGTAGGGAGAGTTGACTGGAGGTCAACGGTCCTTGGCCTCTAATTTGTCCAAGTAGATACATTGAAAGACAAACTGCCAATTTTATAAAAAAAAAAATATTTTTTAAAAAAAATAGATTTTGATTTTATTAATTTTTATGTATAAAATAAAAATTTTTATATGTTATTTAGTATTTTATTGTGATTTTTATTTATTTTTTATGTTATTTATTATTAGTTTATTTTTCATGGTGTACTTTTAGGTATATTTAATATATTTTGGCTATTTTATTTTGTATATTTTATTTTATTATTTTTTATATATTTATACCTTATTTTAAGTGCATAAATATATTTTTATTATATGTTTATGACATTATTTGTACACTTAAATAAATAGGTATATAAATTATATATGTATACTTATAGGTATTTCATATGTGTTTTTATATTCATCATTTTATTTTAATGTATTTTATTGAGTTTTATTTTGGTTTTGTATTTTTAATTGAATATAAACTATATTCATAAGCTTACAAAAATATAAAAGAATAAATAATAAACGAATATTTTCTCCTTTTAATTATATACAAGTATTATTATAGGTATTTTGCCTATGTTTTACATAGACTTATTTTATTTTACATTTTCTTTTTGTTTGTTTTGATTTTAATATGCAAATATGTTGTGAATAATAATTATAAAAATATAATATAAAGTCATGAAAATAATAAAGAATGAATAAATTGAATGTTTTATTCGGGTATACTATACAATGAGTGTCTAAAACCTAACTTTGACATCGTAACTCCAAAATTATGAAAACACCTCCATCAAATAGCTTATAAAAAATTATATACAATTAGAAATGATTTTATATATTTTGAGCTTTTATTTGGAAGATATGGGTTTGTGAAGTTGGGATTTTGTTTTTTATTTTGTGTGTAAAAAGTACTATGTATATTATTTTTATACATACTCAATTTTATATTTTTATTTACATTATGATCTACAACTTTCATGTACTAAGTTTCTTCATTAGATTAATAAATAATAAAGAATAAATAGGTGTCAAAAGTGAATAAATAGAGAATAAAATAATTGGGGTTTTATTGGATTTTTGGTCGTTATCTCCTCCTACTTTAATCCTTATCAACCAACTCAATTCTTCACTTGGTCTAGAGGTTTAGGGTCATAAAATATCTTTGATATTTTATCCCTTTTTCTTTTCTTCTCTTTATTCCATATTTTGGTATTAAAAACCACATTATTTACACAAGAAATGCAATAAATCATGAATGCTATTTTGTACAAATTAATGTTATTTACATGCATTGGCTAGGGTTTTTAAAGCCAAAATGATAGAATAAATGTGATGAAATGGGGATTCATCACCCCCCCCCCCATACTTGCCTTTGTTAGTCCCTAGCAAACACTTATGCAATAAGTATAAAAAAGAATATACAAGAAAAGAAAAAGAAGAATAAATAGAATTGATTTCAATTATTAAACTTGTCTTTACAAAAGCAAAGTTTGGAGCTCAAGCTAGACATTGATGTGAGAATGTGTGTGGAACCTGGTCGGGCTGATGAATATGCATTTCATAATCTTTATTCATTTATTTTAGCTTAAAATCCCTTACAAAACACATGTATATAATACTAACTCCATTTTTCTTACTATTTTGCATCTGTGTGTGAATATACTTGCATATTAATTTAGATTAAAATAAAGAAAGAAAGAAAGAAAGGAAAAATAATGAAAATAAAGTAAAGAAAAAGACTATATAAATATATATGTAAAGATAAAGGCTGACCCGAACCCCGAGCGAAGGTCAAGACTTGACCTGATCGACCAGGAAGAAAAAGGGGGAGATAGGGTCCTTAATCTGAAAAAAAATGTATTCTAAATACTTCTCACTTATTTTGTATATCTGTATAAAACTAACACAATTTTTTTTGTACATAAACTGATCTCAAATAAAATAATTTTTAAAACAAATGTAGTAAATAAAAATGTTTTCTAAATAATAAAAATGCTTTCCAAATAAAATCATGTATATAATAAAATAACCACATCAGGAAAAGCCATTAAGTGATAATTGAAAGATCAATTGCAGCTCCATTTGAACTCAAATTGAACGAAACTCACTTCCATTGTATTCTAAAATAAATTATCTTTAAAATGGCTTTGATTTCATAATTTTTAGAGTTACAATTTGAAAGTCGATTTTCTGTAATGTTTTGTTCAATTTAACCATTTATTTTTACATATTGTATTAGTAACTAATTGTAAATATATTTATAATTATTTAAATATAAAAAAATCAAAAATATATAAATAAATAAAATGAAGAAAACTAATGTCCTTATTTAACCATGTAAATATTGTACTACATGTATATAGTCTACGTATACAGTTAAATTTCTTAAATAACCACCACAAAAAACAAAAATATAACATTTATTCTTTAATTTAATAAAGTGATGAAAATACAAAAAAATAGTTAATTTTTGTAAATAATTTTTAAACACTAATTGCCTATTTATCTTTATCTCATCTCAATTTTTTCTCTGATCTCTTATCTTCATTCAAAATTTTAAAATTTAAAACTCAATTAATTTTCTATTTATATGACTCCTCCTCTCTTACTTCAACTTGATCAATCTTTGGAGCCCGATTTCCGAGAGTCTTCTTGTCCCAGAAGGGTGCCTAGCCTCCGAGCCGTTCGATGACAGCGAGTCGGCCTTCATCGAGGCAATTATGGTCTTTTCTGCTCCTAAGGTGAGATCCACATTTTTCTTCTCTTGTTGTTAATCTAGGTTAATTGTTGTTTTACTTCTCGCATTTTTATTTCATTGTCATTTTTTTGTCCAGATCTTAGAATCACCCAGTACGATTTTGATCCACCTTCGACTCTGATTTTTTCATCTCATTTCCTCAATCTCTCCACGTTCATATTCTATTCCCCATGATCTCTCAACTACAACCACATACAGTGGCCGGAGACTGGGATCCATTCCTCATTTTTCGTCGAATCCACATTCATGCATTTCATTTTAATTTTAGATCCTAACCATCGTGCTTAAATCCTCATTTGTTTATAAATAAAATAATAAAAAATACCAAAGTTTTTCTCTCTAACATTTCTTTTGCAGGATGAAATAAAAAAATAATAAAAAAGAAAAAAAAACAATTTAAAGAACTTATTTACAGTTAGTTTCTATTCCAAAAAAATAAAAATTCTTTAAATTCTATTTTACAACAAAAATAAAAAACAGTGCACACGTACGCTGCTTGGGAGCATCCACTGCAGCCCAGCCATCAGCCCGTCGTCTTCCTCCTTCACCATTGTAAGGCGACGCTAGCCCACGCCGCTCCTCATCGCCGCCAGTCCGTACAGAGTTCCACCGTCGCTGGCCACCCCCTCTTCGTCGAAGTCCATCGATGAAGCACTGCTACCACCTGTAGGGCGTGTGCCTCCCTCATCCACTCCAGCTGACGCCAGCGAGCTCCATCCGTCGCTCTTCAACCATAGAGGTGTGTGTTGCCCCACGCAAAAGAAGCCACCCCTCCTCAGCCTGGCCACATTGCTAGCGTGTGTCTCTACTGCCTCGCGCTAACCATCTCGCAATGCTAGCCACCGCGTGCCCGTTCGAAGCCCTCCACAGTGTCGACACGGTAGCGCCCTCCATTGACATGAAGAATAGAACCGCCACCCTTACCCTCCTTGAACACAAGTGAATAATGGTTCGACGCCCCTGTGTCCTTGGCTTTCGATCAAGAGAGAACAAAAGAAACCCAAGGGGTTTTAAAAAATTGACAAAATTACGATTATACCCCTAGGATTTTCTGAATTTGCAGAAGAGCCCTTGCTAGTTAAAGCTTTATAGTTGGGTGAAATTACACCTACACCTCTGAAAGTTTCTAAAATTGCAAGTACATCCCTGTCATTCTGACAGCACTAGCTTTGCACGTATTCATTGGGTAATTTGTGTCTCCTTCCCTCTATTTATTCTGTGTTATTTATTTATGCAAGAACAATAAACATTTGCATTTCAGTCCTTCTTTTCCAAACTCTATTTTGCATGTATCTTTTCATTGGAATAAATAACATTAATGCTCAATAAATTCTACAAAAATTTGTGTGATCTCTGGTTTAGTTGATCTATTTGTAGTAATTTTTTCCTTGCATTTTATTTCCATTTGATATTATCAAAAAAACAAAAACATGTCATTTTTCCCCATTTGAGCTTTGAAAAATCATAAGAATTCGAATATTTATTAAAAAATTCTAAAACAATAAGAGAAATTTACTTTTTATATATTTTATTTCCTATCCAAAATTGGAGCATTAATTATTTATAAAATCCAAAAAATTGCAAATTACTAAAATCCTTGTAACAATAAAAAATTATAGAAAAATCATAAAATAGTGACTTCAATTCCTATTTGTAGATATTTTATATTTTAGCATAAAATAGTTACCAAGAGTTTTGGACACTTAAAATATTTTTAAGCTGCAATTACTCCAAGTTGTGTGTTGTTCATCATTTTTTTTCCACTATTTGATTTTTAGAACAATACAAAAAACATTGAAAATTCTACAAACAATTATCAAAAACATTTCAAAGCCTTTTAAAACCAAAAAATATTTTCTATGGATTTTTCTGAGCTATTTTGATATAATTGAAAAATATAAAAAGAGTGTGATGTGCATATTTCTTCCCTTGTGCATATTGTTCCTTATTTGAAAATTTAAAAAACTTGCAAAACTTAAATCACTAAAAATTTAAAAATCAGAAATTAGAAAATAAAAAATTTTAAAAATTAAAAATTAAGAAGAGAAAAATTCAACAAAAATAAGGATAATTGGCATTTGAGCCTTTTCTTTTAATTGATTTTTTTGTCGATTATTTGAATAACCATCAGGAATTGTAGCCTCCTCGAGTTCGATCCTTTCTGCTATACAAGAAAAAAGTAGCAAAAAATTTTCTCTTGCTTACATTATTCTTTTTTAATTAATTTTGTAGATTGAGAACAAAAAAATTTATTTGAGTCATATTATTTGGGTCAACAACACTTTCATATTTCATTTAAATCAAAACCCGAAAAATATCTTTTCAAAAAATTGGTGCCATTGCTAGGTGAGGCACGTCGAAGGTAGTTAGGTTTCTATTTTGACTTGCTATTCTTGGTTGTAAATAGCTTTTCCGCATTTATTTAATTATTCATATTCACTGCATTTATTCCATTTTCCCTGCTAATATCTGATAATTGTGTTTCTTAAACATTCTCTCTTTTCTTTTTCTTGTGACGGCCCGCAGAGCGAAGGGTGCCTGGGAGATCCGAAGCAACCAAGTGAAGTGGAGGCGGCTTGATTCATCTCGAAACCGCAGGAGAGCGCAGGAGGAGGAGAAGAAGATTTTGAGAGAGACCATCATTTGGAGCATAGATAGTTTTTTATTTATTTTATCTTGTGAACTTTTGTAAACAGACATTCATTTGTTGTTTGGTCTGTTTCACCAAGTGGTGGTGCACTTGGGGGACCTCACCGAATTCGTTTTCATTGCTTTATTTTTCTTTGTTTCACACAGATTTCATGAGCCACCTATTGATTTCTTTATTTAATTTGCGTGAGCCAGGTAACTAATTTGGTCCAAATACCCTAAACAAGAATTTTTGTACCTATAAAATAGATCGTAATTGGACTTAGTCAAATTTAACTGGTTCTTGCCCGTTAATAGAAGCTATTGTTAGGACGGTTCACTTACATAATATAGGTTAGTTAATTTTCTGTATTTAAATTATAAGCGGATCATTTTGCATGTAGAGTACTGGAGAGAAGGTATGCATCTCTAACGCCTGCATTCATCATTGTTTTTAATTGCTCATTGGCATTTCTGATCTCTTTCCTTGTTTTCACTCACATAAGTTAAATTGAAAATGGAACACTCGGTAGGCGATTCATTGAATATACTTAAACCAAGTGACAACTTCCTAAAATTTAGGACTGCTAAAGAAAACTTGACCCTAAAATAAACGTATGGAAAAATCATTGTTTTGGAGAGAGTACCCCCCTCATTGTATTCCTTTTAAATTGCTCGCATACACACTAATGTTAGTGCTCAAATCCCATAAGTCAACCTAAGTGATTGTACAACTTTGTGTTTGATCGCCTAACTCTAAAATTGACAAGACAAAAGACAGAGCTTTGAAGGTCTTCACTGAGTTGAGATGAGGAATTGGGGGTATGAATTGTTTTTTATTGCTTGTGTACATACTAGATCCTTCTGCATATTTATGTCTTTTTCTTCACATCTTTTGATTTGACCCTCGTACTCTCCCAATCATTTTCTCTTATTTCAGAGATGGTCGACTGGAGTTATTTTTATCCGATCTTCGCGGATCCCTCGTACCCTCCAATCGATCCACCTTCTTTTTTACAAGAGGACCTTGCTCCTGATTTTTGTGCATATCCACCTAACCCATTATTTCAGGAATTGGACTATGAGTTTCACCCACCTACATTCCACTCAGCCAATCATGTGATTTTGGAGTCACCTTTAATGAAGTCCATACTTGAGATCGTGAACCAGATGATGGGGCATATGAAATCGAAGATTACCAATCTATTTAACCTAAATAAGAGCCAGAATGATGGTCCAATATTTGAGGATGTGGATTCACTTGAGGATATTCATGAGAGCTTGCAGTCACCCATAACACAAAAAATGAGAAAATTTAAAAATCCAAAAAGATTTCGGGAGACACGTTGTTGATTCATCTTGTGAGGAGAGGTCACCCATGCCAAATTAATTTCCCATAGTCATACACTACATGTCTCAACCTTGACCCCGAGGATGCCACTATATAGACTACTCTTGGCAATCCTCGTGTATATGTTGATTCCAATCTCTTTTCTTGTATGGAGGAGGTCCAAAAATTCAAAAAAAACATTAACTGAACCTGATGTGATATTTATTATTCATGAGATCATTAAAGCCTCTCTTCAACAAGCCATGACGGATTTATCTGCTCCTCAACGCAAGAAGAGAAAGAGGAGGAGTAGATATGAGCGTCACATCTTGACCATGGCCACTGCCTAAGCCATCTCTCACCGACCACATTTTATGAAAGGAACATTCCTATACCTCTTGTGAGTTGCTCCATCTCCGACTATTCTTCTGACAACACTATCCTTATGGTGGTCCTTCAATAAATATAATACCCTTGTTTATGGTATAGTCTCTTCATCTTAAGCCTCTCAAGAAAACCAAAATGCATGTTCAATGTTCAATTTGCTGATGGATCTATTATGAGACTGGAGGATATTTTAGAAAATGTTGTCATTCTTATTCAGGGCATGAAATCCACTTCTGATTTTGTCGTATTGCCCATGGAGACCTCCACCCCTGTGTAGAACCCTCGAATCATCCTAGGATAGCCTTTCCTCATCTCTGCGAGAGCCGTTATAGATTATGGATCATGAGAGATTCGCTTCCATTCTAATATAAGGAGCGATGTATTGATACTACACACTACTGACCAGATACCTGCATCCCATGAGAGCGTACCCATGTTAACCAACCCCAAGGACTTTGACCATGATGATACCACTAGAGATTATTACTGGATGATACTAAGATCCGAGAATTCCTATTCATGTATGAAGACTCAGAAAGCATAGACCTTGGAGTTCCCCCTTCTGGTACGTGGCAATGCATTGATGACATCTGCAGGATTTACATGATAGACACCCTAGAGCGGAAGGCATACTCTGAGACTAGAGAAGACGGGCATGATTTAACTACTTTCATCGATGAGTTTGTTCCTATTCATCTTGATTTAGATGAGACTGATAAGGTCGAATTTGATTTAATTGCTTTTATAAAGGAATTCATGCCTTTTAATGAGGATGATGATCTAAGTGAGGCTCGCCAAGCTGGAACTCATATTACTTTTTTGGATAATGATTTCGAGACTTTTTACTTTGATATTTGCGAGACTTCCCAGGCCGAACATGACCACCTTACTTCCACTGACTGGTTCATGCCTGCACACTCTGAGACCACTGATGATACATTATTGGTCCTAATATCGACCTACACCTTGTTAGTGTCCATTTCTCATCGATCTCGCAAGAAGGTCCGCTTTCGACCTTCTTGACCTTTGTACATACACTCCTCTTATATATCCTTTCGTTTCATTCCTTCTTCTCTCGTTTTATCGTTCACCCCTTTTTCGTGTGTATACATGTTATACTTAGGATGTGTTTTATCCTAAGTATAGAGGGGGTGAATGATTTGTGTTATTCATATTGGTCATGTTCATCACTCATGTTGTTGCTAATACGTAGGTATACTCTACCTTAACTATAGGGAGAGTGATTTTGTTCATATCGTCTTTTTTGTGTTTTTTTATTGAGTCTGTACATTCTCTTCATCGATTTTTCCCTTTTGTACAGTCTACTATACTTAGGATTACGTGATCCTATGTATAGGGGGAACCATAGACTTCCATTCTTTTTATCTTTTCTTTGAGTCGTGGTAGCATAGGAGTTTTTTCACTTTTCTATACTTAGCATGAGTTATGTCTTCGTTTGCCGCTCTCTAATCACTATGAGTACATGGTTCGAGCTAAGTATACGGGTGTCTCGTATATATTGTATATATACTTTAAACATAACTCGTACTTATAATATGATTATTTTGGGGATATGTATATAATTTCATAAAATCCACGTGTGTATAGAAAAAATTAAAAAAACAAAACAAAATAAACAAAACAAAAAAAACTCAAAAAAATCCTTCTTGTATATACTTGTATAGATTTTACAAACCCTCTTTACCTTAAAAAATCCCAAAAAAAATTACAAAACCAAAAGTATATAAAAATTTGCATAATTCAAAAAAAATCTTTCTTCTTACATGTGCATTTTTTCCAAAAAAATCAATAAAAAGTTCAAAATAGGAAAATTGTTTTACAAAAATGTTCTTTTCTCATGTGCATCATATTTTCAAAAAATCCATAAAAAGTTGAAAATTGAAAATTATTTTAAAAAATTGCTTTCTTTTCTTTGCATTGTACATATTTCTTGCATTTTAATGTGCTTTTTTCAGGATAGTATTGACATTTAAACTAAGTCTGGAATAAAGTTGAAGAATGTAGCTTAGTTGGACCTTAATCCATTTAATTTCATAGGAACCTTATAAGAAATGGAGTTAAGACTTTTTCAGATCCTAGTACCTTAATTCTTTGAGTCCATAAGACTATTCACATGTCATCTTGACTAGTCTAAGTAGAATATTTAACAACACACGCATGATTCTTTTAGACCGTGGCTTATCTTGGACAAGAACTCTACACGTAGCTCTTCATGGAGGAGGTAGTGAGGAGGCAGAATCTTTTGGCATGAGGTAGCATACGAGGGTAGTACATTTAGGTGGAACCTCTCATCTTTCTCTATGGAGGAAAGTCTATCTCAACCTAGTCTAGCGATGTTGAGGTCTAAAGACAGGATGTTGTGGGGTTGCAATAATGTTTTAAAAGAGGGATAGTCTACTTGCTCAAGAGGAAAAACTCCATATGTACGTGCTACACCTTGTATATATTTTCAAAACAAAGAGGAAAAATGTATAATCTCCGAAGTGGACAGGCCTGATTGAAAAGCAAAATGCCTACCGGTCTGTATAGACAAGGATAAAAAAGAAAAAAATAATAAGAGCTTCGAAGTCAATTTTTTGTAAGCTTGCGGCAGATGACTTGGCTACACTGGTCATGCATCCAAGGATAGGTAGCTACACTAGTTACCGTCCATTCTTTCTTCCATCCCCTCTTTTTGAGCTTGATGTACTTGAACTTAGAAGGGAATATCCCCGCTCCTCGAGGAAAGAGTTGCAAGATTGGGGAACTAGAGTTACCTTGTTGAAGGAGGTTGTTTCTTTGCTACTTTTTATATGGGGAGCTATATCTCATTTACAATGTACAAGTAAAGATTCAAAGTCATAACAATTTATGTAAGTAGACTTGTTATGACCTAATTGTTGAGGTAACTTGAATAAGAGTCTTGTGGAACTTAGAGGTTTTTTGGTTTTAAATCCATTTCCCATTAAGGTTCCACCACACTAATAATCCAAAGGTCTAACAGAGCGCTAAACTACAATTTTACAAAGATAAGTTTAATACTCAATATTGTCCTAACTTCTTTATTTTTCCTTCCTTTTTTCTTCTATTCACTTATTCTTTCAAATACGTGTTTGCTAAGGGACTAGCAAAGGTAATGTACAGGGGGATGTTGAATCTACATTTCATCATCTTTATTCATTTATTTTAGCTTAAAATCCCTTATAAAACACATGTATATAATACTAACTCCATATTCTTACTAATTTGCATCTATGTATAAATATTGTATATGTGTATATTATTTTAACTTAAAATAAAGAAAGAAAGGAAAAATAAAAGAAGAAAAGAAAAGGATTGTATATATGTAATAGATACAAGATGACCCGAACCCCAAGAGAAAGTCAAGACTTGACCTGATCAACTAGAAATAAAGTAAGGGGATAGGGTACTTAATCAAAAAATCCAAAAAATGTGTTGTAAATACTTCTCTCTTATTTTGTATATTTGTATAAAATAAAACTATTTTTTGTACATAAATTGACCTCATATAAAATAATTTTTAAAACAAAAGTTGTAAATAAAAATGTTTCCTAAATAATAAAAATGTTTTCCAAATAAAATCATATATATAATAAAAGTAACCATATCTAGAAAAAGCCATTAAGCAATAATTAAAAGATCAATGTCAGCTCCATATGAACTCAAATTGAACCAAACTCACTTCTATTGTATTCTAAATTAAATTATCTTTAAAATGGTTTTAATTTCATAATTTTTAGAATTATAGTTTGAATGTTGGTTTCCTGTGGTGGTTTGTGCAATTTTAGCATTTATTTGTACATATTGTATTTGTAAATAATTGTAAATAATTTTATAATTATTTAAAATTTTAAAAATAAAAAAATATATATATAAATAAAAATAAAAAATTAATTTCCTTATTTAACCATGTAAATAATGTACTATATGTATATAGTTTATGTATATTGTTAAATTTCTTAAATAACCACCTCAAAAAATAAAAAAATTAACATTTATTTTTCAATTTAACAAAGTGATGAAAATACAAAAAATTAGTTAATTTTTGTAAATATTTTTTAAATACTAATTGCCTTTGTTATCTTTATCTCATTTCAAATTTTTTTCTCTTATCTCTTATATTCATTCAAAATTTAAAAAATTCAAACTCAAATAATTTTCTATTTGGCTCATCCTCTCTCATTTCAACTTGATCAGTCTTTAGTGAGAGGAGCCCAATCTTTGAGAGTCTTCTTGTCGTAGAAGGGTACCTAGCCTCCGAGCCATCCGGTGACAACGAGTCGGCCTTCTTGCATGCGATTAAGGTCTTTTCCGCTCCTAAGGTGAGATCCACATTTTTCGTCTCTTGTTTTTAATCTAGGTTAACCATCATTTTACTTCTCGCATTTTTATTTCATTGTCATTTTTTGGGTCTAGATATTAGAATCAGGCATCATGATTTCAATCCACCTTCGACTCCGATTTTTTCATCTCATTTCCTCGATCTCTCCACATTCACATTCAATCCCCCATGATCTCTCAACTATGGCCATGTACGATGGCTGGAGACTCGAATCCATTCCTCATTTTTCACCGGATACTCGTTCACGTATTCTGTTTTGATTTTGGGACCTAGCCTTCATGCTCGCATCTTCATTTGTTTATAAATAAAAAAATATAAAATTTTTCTCTAACATTTGTTTTACAGGATAAAATAAAAAATAAAAAAAATATTTACAGTTTCTGTTCTAAAAAAACTATTTCAATTATGTTTTACAGAACCCAAAAAAAGAAACAGTGTGCCCATATGTTGCCTAGGAGCAGCCATTGCCGCCCAACCATCAGCCCGTTGTCTTCCTCCTTCACTGTTGTAAGGTGACTCCAGCCCGCACCGCTCCTCATCGCTGCCAATCCACGCGGAGTTCCACCGCCTTTGGCCTCCTATGTTCGTCGTAGTTCATCGACGAAGCACCTATACCACCTGGAGGGTGTGTGTCGCCCTCATCCATAAATTGTTAGCAATCGACGCCGACGAGATCCATCACCTGCTCTTTAGCCGCGGAGGCATGTATTGCCTCCCGTAAAAGGAGCCATCGCTCCTCAGCCTTGCTGCGTTCGGTCATACTACCGCCAGAGTGCATCGCCTGCACTGCCAGCACGTGTCCTCATTGCTTCGTACCGACCATCCTGCAATGGCAGCCACCGCATACCTGTGCGAAGCCCTCCACGCCATCGACTATGTTGGCGCCCTCCCTTGACATGAAGAACATAACAACCAACCTTGCCCTCCTTGAGCACAAACGAAGAAGGGTGCGACACCACTGTCTCCTTCGCTTTCGATCAAGAGAGAACTGAAGAAACCCTAGAAGCATTAAAAAATTTTGACCAAATTGCAAATATACACCGTAGATTGGGTTCCGTGTAATAATGATGTCACATTCCTTTCACTAATTTCACTCTTAATACAAAATCATTCAAATCAGATTTGATTCATTAAAAACAAACAAATGGCACGTCGTTTGCAAGGCTATTTTTGATAATTATTTGATGAATAGTTATTGGAGGGGGTTAGTGGCGGCATCGAAACGGCCTTAACTAAAAACAAGCATTGATGGGATCGGTTGATTGGCACACTTGCATCAGAGTAGATCCCATCCCTTTCTACCTTGTTTTACACTTGCACAAGGCACCTAGGATAGCCTGCAATCCCATCGGTGGCAGCGCACCACGAATTCATTCACCCGACTACCCACCTCCCCCCCCAAAAAAAGCCCCTTCCCCAGGCCTTTCTTTCTCATTGGACCACTACTTGGGACGAGGTAGAGGTGGGCGAAGGCTTATCCCATGGCCATGATTTAGATGGGAGGAAAGTTTGTCAAGAAACCCGATCGCGCCTCAGAGGGCACAGTGGAGCGAGGAAACTTCGAAGCTATAGAAAACAAAAATCAAAGGGTGTTTTGCATCCCGCTTAGCGCTCACCAGAGTGGACTCCCCGAAGCTGACCACTATAGCTCGTCTATGCTACTCCGTAGGTATCACCTAAGGCCTATGGTTAATAAACTGCTTTCCTGCATATAAAGAGAGAATAGTCTAAGCTTGCAGAATTCAGTCAATAATCTAATCCAATCGAGAACCAGGCCTTTCCACCCCTGAGCTTTCTATAGCTCAATCTTCTTTAAGGAGCCAACGCTTAGCAGCTTGCAGGTGCGAGTGAAAGTGTTGTAGGTTCTATAGTTCAACAGCTAAGATTCCGGAATATGAATATATAGTAGTTAAGCCTTCCCTAGAGGTCTCTTACCGCAGATCTTTGGCCCAAGTTTCAGTCACAGAAGGGTGGAACTGTTGATTTGGTATAGGAAGGCTTCCACTGCCCTGGGAACAATAGTGAAATTAGTTGCTGAGAGGCTTGTCAATTCTGACTCTCCCGAGACAGTGGTACCCCTGGACCCACGAAGTCTTAGTGTGGCCTTTCCCCTGCTTGCTGGTATACCCACCTGCACTCCCCACGAGTAGAAAGAAGAGTTGAGACCTAGGGTGCTTTTTCTCCCAGCACCTGAGCTCCGACTGAGAAGAACTGGAACTAAAGACCCCCCCCCCCCCGAACCTGCTTTCAGATACCTACCTAGTAAGAGAGGAGATCAAAGCTGGCTGAGTCCCTTTCCCCCTTGGAACAAGATAGTGTCTTGTGGTTGTCACCATCCTCGCCTCCTTTCTTATTACCGGTCTTGCTTATCTTGGGCAAGTCAAAGTCCCAAGAACTCCGCTAGGGCTGGATTAGTTTCCCTCGGAGTGGAAGAGAGCTAACGAGCCTACAACAACTCATTCCCCTTTCCTACACCCGAGCACTTCAAACCATAGTTCCACCTACCTAGGGAGAGAGAGGAGAACAAAGAGCGAGGGAATTGGACAGCAAGGTCTGGAGCCAAGATGCCAAAGAAGGATGTGAAGCCGAACGCCCCGTCGTTTTGAGGAAGCACTTTCCAGTTAAAGCTTTATAGTTGGGAGAAATAAAATCTACACCCGTTAAAGTTTCTAAAATTGCATGTTCATCCTGTCATTCTGACAGCACATGCTTTGCATGTATTTACTAGGTAATTTGCATCTCCTTCCCACTGTTTATTTTGTGTTATTTATTTATGCAAGAATAATAAACATTTGCATTTCAGTCCTTCTTTTCTAGACTCTATTTTGCATGTTTCTTTTATTGGAATAAATAACATTTGTGCTCAATAAATTCTGAAAAATTTTGTTATCTTCTATTTTTATTTATATGTAGTAATTTTTTCCTTGCATTTTATTTACACTTGATATTTTAAAAAATAAAAACATGTCATTTTTCCCTGTTTGAATATTAAAAAATCATAAAAATTTGAATTTTTCTTAAAAATACTAAATTAATTAGCATAGTTTACTTTTTGTGTCTTTTATTTCATGTCCAAATTTCACGCATTCTTTGTTATAAAATCCAAAAAAATTAATTACTAAAAAACTTATACAAATCATAAAAAAATTATAAAAAATCTAAAAATAATGATTTCAGTTCCTATATGTAGATATTTTGTATTTTAACATAAAAATAGTTTCCAAGAGTTTTAGGAACTTCAAATATATTTAAGTTGCAAATTAATCCAGGCCATGCATTGTTTATCATTTTTGCCACTATTTTATTTTTAGAAAAATAAAGAACAACATCTGAAAATTCTACAAAAATTCTCAAAAATATTTCAAAGCTTTTAAAACCCAAAAATATTTTCTCTGGATTTTTCTAAGCATTTTTTGATATAATTGAAAGATACAAAAAAAGTGTGGTGTGTGTATTTCTTCCCTTATGCATATTATTCCTTACTTGAAAAATAAAAAAACTCAAAATTAAAATCACTAAAAATTTAAAAATTAGAAAATAAAAAAGTATAAATTAAAAACTAAATAAATAAAAAGAGAAAAAATCAACAAAAACCAAGGATAGTTTGCATTTGAGCCTTTTCTTTTAATTGATTTTTTGTCAATTTTTTGAATAATCCTCGAGAATTGTAGCCTCCCTGAGTTCGATCATGTCTGCTATACAGGTAAATAAGTAGTAATAAAATCTCTTGGTTACATTATTCTTTTTAATTAATTTTGCAGCTTGAGAAGAAAAAAATATTTTTTTGTTTGAGTCGGGATTATTTGGGTCAACGACACTTTCATATTTCATTTAAATCAAAACTCGAGAAATCCCATTTCAACAAGAACCAAATTTAAAACACAACAACCTTCGAGAGTCACAGAACTCACATCAAACCATCTCAATAGCCAGGTCAGAACTAGCCTACGTCATATGCAATCCCTTATGACTATGAAGCTGACTTATACAATGTAAGTGATAGTGTCTCTCCCCAACTGAAATGACAAAAGAACTGACTTCTCTAGAATGACAACCCAGTGATCCCCCCAACCCATTACTCTATCCTCAAGGAGCGGGGTATTCCCTTCTAAGTTCAAGTGGCATCTGACTTAAGAGGAGGGGTTGAGGAAAAAATGGATGGTATCTCGTGTAGCTACCTATCCTAGGATGCATGAACAGTGTAGTCAAGTCATCCAGTTGCAGGCTCACATGGTATAACTTTGATGCTCAAGCTTTCTTATTGACTATACAACATATATACATACTTCGGTAGACATTTCATTTTCAATCAGGCCTACCCACTTTTGTCGTGTTTTTTTCTTTATGTTTCTTTCATTTTTTTGAAATACTATATACAACAGCATTTACATAAGGAGTTTTTCCGATTCAACCGGACGACTATCCCTCTTTTCAAGCGTTATTGCAATCCACACTTTCCTGTTATTCGACTTCATGGCAACTGGACCAGGTTGGGGTGCACATCCCTCCCTAGATGAGGATGAATGTTTCCACTCGTGTGTGTGTCTTAGACTAGCAAATCCAATCCCCTCACCACTCCAACTGAGTTGATCCAAGTGAAAGGTGCAAGTGTCCAAGTTAGGTCACAGACAACAAGAGTCATGTGTGCATCTGGAAAAGTGCTACTTAGTCAGTTGAGGTGACTTGATCCCAGCCCTGAGTCTCAAAGAATTAAGTCCTAATGGATATCAAGTACCTTAAATCTAGTTCCCATAAGGTTCGATTGAAGTTAGGTGCAGTAAGGTCCAACCAAGATCCAATCTTCGACTTTATTGGTATAGTTCAATCATCAAGCTCAATCCGAAAGAATGATATGCAAATGCTACGTTTTGCTTGTGCGTACCTTTTTTGCAGGTTCGGTGTGCCAAAGGGCTCCATCTAGAGTCTATTTCTCAGAAGAAGGAGCACATGGAGCCCCCTTCCTTCCTCGATGTCGTCTGATCACGTCGGAGCTCTCGGTGCTCCGCCGAGACCACCTACCGACGCAGATGACTCCTAGGAATGAAGAGAGATGCTCGGTAGTGACGAAGAAGGTCGGAGGTGCCAGCGAGTCTAGATCAAAACTCATCTCAAGTGAGTTCTTCTTTGGTTCTTCCTATGCCCCTCGATGTCGTTCGATCAAGTTCCTCCACCCATATTAGACAGGAGCCATTTGATCGTATCCCACATCAACCGTCGATCTCATCTGCACGTTCAGATCCTGGTCCTTGGAACCGAAACATCATCACATGATGTGGAGTGACCACGTGTTAAGTGAAAGCATCCCGACCGTCCATCTGCGCACATAGATGGGGTAATTTGCATATTTAGCCCCATCTTTTTGTATATTTATTAACTTGTATTGTAAATAAAAGGTCATGTTTAAAAATAAATGGAAATTTTTCTATGAGGCACTTTTATTTTGAATAATTACCTTTGGGTCAATTCCACGTCACCTCACATGGCATCCCATGTGAGTAGCAAATTTGCATTGAAGCCCCCAATAATTTTTGTAATCGTAAAAATGCCCCTGTTAGGATATATATTTTGTATTTTTTTAATCTATTTATTAAAAATATCTATTCTGCTCCTAAAAATAGGCAAAAATAGGATTGAATGCCTCATGCTTATACGTTCACGCTACATGTTTATTTAGCATTTTTGGGCATTTTATCTATTTATTAAAAATAAAATGGAGCCTATTTAATCCCTATTTAACTTATAAAAAATTTAAAATATAAAAATGTGTCTAAAAATTAAAAAATATTATATATAATATATTTTTATCATATTTTAGTTACAGACCAAAAATCATTAAAAATGAAATAAAACTAAAAAATAAAAATTCCAAAATCTTTCATAAAAATTTTAAAAATCATTTAAAAATACAAAAATATATTTTATATTTTATAATTTTATTTATAAATAATTATATATAAAAATTAATTTGGATAATTTTAGGACTTATTTATTATTTTGAAAATCAAATTCAATTTCGGCCTACTTACCTAATTCTATATTTAGCTTATTTTTTATTTTTAAAATACATAAAAATTAGAAAAATTTCGGGGAAAAAATAAAAACATTAGGAAAATATTTAAAATCCAAAAACAATTTCAATGTTGTATTTTATTTATATTTATTAGTATGTATAAATATATTGCTCTATATATATATAACCGTATATATCTTATATATATCTATTTAAAAGAAAAAGATATACAAAATCTAAAAAATATGAAAACAAATTATAAAATTATAAGATAAAAAATCAAATACAAAAATATAAAATAAAAACAAATTTAAAAAATTATCAAATTAAAAACCCACAAAGACAATAAAAATGTACAAGAGATAAGAGACAAATTTTTTAGTGTTATTTTTGCCTCCATCTACCGTTTGCTCCCTAAGTTCAACCTCTATACATACTTAGACCTATACACATTTTGTTGTAGGGTTATAATAAATTTTAACTCCACATTTTTGATATTAATTTCTTGATTCTTGTTGTGGGTTAATTATTGATTCATTAGGGTTTTGTTCGAGGTCGCCTCGATGACTGTCGGTCTACCTTGTGGATTGACAAGACCTGGGAAAAACTGTAGTTATCAAATGATGTCATTTGCAGGGAGCAACACCACATAGTTGGATATTATTTTATTTGTACTATATCTCTCATTTATTTATTTATTTCTTGCGTTTATTTGTCTTTGTTGTTTGTTTATTTATTTATTTTTCATTACTTATGTGATATTGATTATGACTGCTCTAACCCCATTCCTGTTTAACTTTGTTACGAGGGACCGCTAAGTGAGGGTGGACCCCCTAGGAGGACTAGTGCACCCAAGCAAGGCAGAGCTAGTCTTCAGACTTTGTTGGTAGGAGAGAGCATCAAGGGAATGCAAGGAAATTTTTGCAGATAATCTCCTTTATTTATTTATTTATTATGCAATATAATGTATATTTATGTGAGAGAGTGACTGTTAAATGTAATAATCTGGACTCTCACAGGCAAAATTACTTTGCGAGGTCAGTACATGAGGGATTGTTCCCTTGGAAGTCTCATCACGTTTTCTTATGTTTTCTTATGTTTTCTTCCCTTTATTTTATTTGTTTTTCGATTTCATTTTATTTTATTTTGTGTGAACGACCCCTGGCTTGGAATTTATTGATCGATAGATTAAGGTCCAAACCTCTAATATATTTGCATGTACCTATAGATGCAGTTCTGGACTTAGTCAAATAATAAATGTTAATTATTTAGATTTGAACATGTGCGCCATGAGAGACATCATACAACGCTAGCAGGATCCGTTGTGGCAAGCACTGAGATGTCACCAAGATCAAACCTTATGGTTTGTTTCCAAATAATTAACATATTGTGCTGCACAATAATAGCAGTTACTACTCTAGGGCAATTTCATTAGATTGCAATACATGTAGTATAGGTTTCAATTCTTTTATGCATCCCATATGGAGAGAGCTGGGAAGTATTGTAGCTCTTCTGACTTTGCATGCATCATCGATTTCTAACTTGTATGGCTTTTCCGACCATCTCTCTCTGATTATGCTCAACTAAGATGCTAAATAAAATTGAAAACATCGTTAGGCACATGCATTGAAAAATAACCAAAAAAGTGACAACTTAACTAAAATTGGAACTTTAAAAATAAAATGTAGTGGATTCATTGCTTTGGGAGATAAACCCCTACCATGTTTGTGCATTTTATTCCTAGGTACATGCTAAGGATTAGTGCCTAAATCCCAAGTCTATCTTCGGTGTGTACAACTTTTTGATTGTCACTAAAACTAAAAAAAATATAAGAGACAAACATCTTGGTCTTCACTGTGTTGAGTAGGTGAACTGGGGGTCTACTTTGTACATTGATTGTGCTTTGAATCCATCTGCATTTTTATTTCTCGTTGAGTTGTCGGTCCCATCCATGTGAGTCATCATTTTTTATCATTGAATCTCTCTACCTCTCTTTTGTTTTTATTTCCTCATTTGCACTTGAGTCGTGATATTGGGTCTTGAGCTCCACCTTCTTAGCTGGATTTTGTGGCTTTTCTCCTGACCCATATCACTCATATCTATTCTGATTCAAGGAGACTCTCCCCTTGAACCACGATTTTGTTTGTGCCCACCTTCATTTCGCCCACCCTCCTCGTCCCCTCCGTATCATCTCTTCTTCAACCCGGGATTGTTGTACTTGTAGGTATAGCCCTCATCGAGGTTTATGACTTATATTGATTACTGGAGTAAGTCGGGCCCCTTTTTAAGGATGATGAGATTGTATGCTACTCTTGGTGGATCTGATTCTGATTTGTGCCTCGAGCTTATTGAGGAATTTTGATGATTGCCCGATAATAAGTGTGACTCTTATTTAAGGATTTCTAATCAAGCACATCAAATTGAGGATGTGGTGCATTATGATGATATTATGATGATTTCATGAGCTATGACTAATTGATCCATTTTGCGGTTCTTTCCATCTTGATTTAGAGGTTTGATTGTTTTTCTTGATCTGTACTTTAGAGTGATGGTACCCAAGAAACCCACACGATCTCACTCATCTCCCTGAATGATCCATCCTCAATCTCCTGACTCTTTCATCCACCTATTGCACTTAAAGGTCTTTTGTTTACATGTTGAGCCATCTCAGCTGATTGGATTGACTTGAGGGAAATATTGCGACTGACTTGATTATTTCTTATCCCTCACATGATCTTATGACCTTTGATTTGAGGATTGATTGCTTGATTTCGAGGACCTGAGATGTGATGCCAACAATCCCATGATTTGATTGACCTGGTTTGTATCATTGCCCAAGGACCATCTGCGAGAGGATGCAACAGTTTCTCTAAGCTCGGTTCACTCACTGCATGTGCTGCCATCTTGTTGGAGCACATGACCAAGTAATCTGATTTGACTTTTTGGCCTCCCCATTTGATTGTGTGCTCAATCTATTGGTGCACGAGTCTAATTTCATAGGGCTACTTTGAGTCTACCCTCCTTGACAATCCTCGCAAGGATGAGTCTTTTCCGATTATTCCCTGCCTAGTTCATGGTGTTATCTGAGGGTTATTTGCGAGAGACTATGACGTTTTTTCTAGATCCTTTGGTCTCTTCTATTGGTAGTCAGTCTGCATCTACCGAGACCAATTTGCATGACTCTTTTGAATCTTGTTTCCTTGATGACCCTCGTAAGGACGTGATCCATTCTGACCATTCTCTACTTAGTTTGCATTACTCCTCGAGGACTATCCACGGGAGGATGCGACAAATTCTTACGCTTGGTTCCACTTGCTAATTGTGTCTTTGAGCTAGCGGAGCATGGACCGGAGTCATCTAATATGTATTTCTAGTCCCCACTACCTTCTTGTTTATTCGATCTATTGGATATTGGGACCAATCTATCTAGACTCCTTTGAGTCTGATCTCCTTGATGGTCCTCACAAGGACGAGCCCTCTACCTATGATTATTCATTTCTTAGTTTTCAATTTGCTCCCCGAGGGTTATCTGTAGGGCAATGCAACATTTTCTTGATATGCCACTATCTTTTACTGGTAGCAGATTTGTCGCCTACCGAGACTGCTTCTGATTATCCGTCTGATGGATCTGACTCCTTTCAGTCCACTCACCTTGATGCCCCTTGCAAGGATGATCTATGTCTGATGATTCATTGACTATTATGTACCACTTCTCGAGGGCTATCTGCAGGAGGGTAATTCATTTTCTGGGTACTCAGTTTCACTTCTAGTGTCTCCTATCTATTTGAGCACAAAGTCGAGTCTTCTTATTTGTGTGCTCACTCTCCTATCTGGTTGTGTCTCCTATCTGGTGGAGCACATAATCAAGTCTTCTGATTATTTTGTGATCTTAGACTCATATGAGTCTGCTCATCTTGAGGACCCTCGTAGGGTTGAGCCATGTCTTGTGGTGTTCAGTGTGTTCTTGCAATTTCCAGACCTTATAATCATCGGATATCACGTTGCATTGAGAGTATCTTGTTCTTCACTTTTTGTACCTTTCTGAGACCATGATTAACTTGGAGGAGTCTGTATTGTTCCTTCTTCCTCCATGTCTTATGATATCAGCTCCGATCTAACATTCCTTCCTTGAGCCGAGATCTACTTCATGATACCGATTCTTGGTTTAGCTTTCGATATGTTTCCTCGATAGCTGACACCAACTTAATTGTAGATCTATGTGTCTTCTTGCGTTCTAACCGTGTCACCATTCTTACAAGGAGACGGTGAAGAGAGCATGATATTCGCTTATCAGATATCATCTTGTACTTCACCGGTCCGTACTTGTTGTATATATGTGTTTTGTCATACATTCTTTCCTTCTCACGTATGTCATGTGCACCCCAGATCTTTCTACAAATATGTGTGCCTATACTTCGGATGTACCTTGTCTTAAGTGTAGGGGGTACACCCCATGTTGTTATTTCTCCGATCCCGTTACGTCACTCCTGTTGTTTCTTATACTTAGGGATCTTTCACCCTAATTAGAGGAGGAGTGACACATATATTATCTGCGATCTTTTCTTCTATCTTTATCTGTCATTTCTTCTTTTCTTCTTTTCATTTTCATTTTTATCTAAAGCGGTCTCACCCCTTTTGTCAGTTTTCTGTACTTAGGACATATTTTGTAATAAGTTTAGGGGTGTGCACCCCAAATTCATTCATTCTTTGATCCCCTCCACTCTCTCCTCTCTTGTTGATTTGATCTGCTATACTTAGGGGCATCGCACCCTAAGTATAGGGGGAGACAGATCAAGTCGTGATCCATTTATTCCCTCCCTTGACCCTCCCTGCCTTGTGTACAGTCTGCTATACTTAGTATTATTTGATCCTAAATATAGGGGGGATGATCAACTTCTGATTTCTTTATCTCTTCATTCTTTCATTTCTTATTCATTCGTTATAGCATATGCTTTTTTAAACTCAATACGGATTATGTCTTCTCTTTTCTTTTCGATATATGAGGACATAACTCATGCTATGTATAGGGGGTCGTATATACTATGTATATACTTTAGCCATAACTCGAACTTTCATGTTATTATTAATAAATATGGCTAAAAATACTATATTTACATATACAATTCATTAATTCATTTCATAAAAATGCATTTTTATTCCTCAAATTCTTTTTTATATATTGATTAATAAATCGTGTTAAAAATAGCTTTGCAAAATGATTTGAAAAATGGTTCGACCCGTTTGGAAAACTTTTTTGTAAAATGTTTTCAATCTTTGTCAAAATATTTTGATTTGTAAAAACTCTTTTCTTTGTGTGAAATAAAATGTTTTGAAATCCCATTTGCAAATGATTTTGAAAATGGTTGTAAAAATATTTTGAGAAATCTATATATACTGTTTGAAAAGTCTTTGCAAAATGGCTTTAAATCGTTTGTAAATATTTGCAAAAATTATTTTCACCTGGACACTGAGCGTGCTAGGGAGGTCCTCCGAGGCTGCTGAGATGGAGGAATCAGAGCTGAAGGTGGTCCGCAGCTGGTAGGGGTCTCCGATGATGTCGGGAGCGTCGGAGGAGCTCCGACGATGAAGGGGACCTGGGGGTCCTATTCTTGAGTAATCGAGCCTCCATATGAGGTCTTAAGCCTTGGTACCTACACAGGAAGCAAGAGGGGTCGAGGGCAAACTGCCTCGACCCGGTGAAGGGCGAAATGGGTGAACGTAGGAGTTGGGGTGTGGGTCTCCGACGAGCTGTGGCGGAGGTGACCCTAAGTTCGGGTTCCGGGGTGAACCAAGATGATCGGAGGTGCGAAGAAGGTGTGGACGAGTCTCGTGAAAATGTAGGGATGGTCAGGAGTTGGAATGGATGAACGGATGGTTGGGAATCGGTCGGCGGAGGCCGGTGACTCTAAACCTAAAATCTTGAATTGAAGCGAGCCTATGGGCTAAAGGGACTACCTGACGGTTGAGATCGTCTGTGCAGGAGGTTAGCTACCTCCTTGGATCCTCGCCTTAATGGAGTGACGCCTCCAGAGGCTCAAGCTCGCCGGTGGCGGAGCGTGGCGACGGGTGTCGCCGGATCTGAGGCTACAACGTCTCCTTCCTCACTGCAACACCCCCTCAGGCTTGCTGTCACTCAAGGCAAGAGAGTGGAAGTCCTGAGAGTCGAAGACGGTGGCTGAAGGTGCAGAGGAAGGCGGCTGAAGCAGAGGTTACATAGTGGTAGGGGTCCGATAAGAGGGGAGTGAAGCGCGTGGATTGATGTATGGAGCCCTAACGAAATGATCGGGCGAGGATCATGGATCACGGAGTGTCAATCGGAGCCTGGGGTTTGGGCGAATGGATGGCGGATCACGTCAGGAAAATATGGAGAAATCGGGTCGGCGACGTGGATCCGCGGAGAGGTGGTCCTGGTTGGAGAGATGACCGGGGGTCAACATCCCCCATGGACCAATCAGAAAGCTCCATTTCGAAATTTTTTGAAAATTGATTTAAAAATAGTAAATGATTGTATTTCAAAATATTTTATAAATAAAAGGGGGAATATCTGTACAATGATGAATGGCCCTATCTCTCTCTACTTGTTTTATTTTGCGGTCAGGCCAATGATTGGCACTCCCTTGGGTTCGGGTCATTCAATATTTATTCTAAATATTTCCCTCTTTTTCTTTATTTCTTTATTCCTTTATTTTTGCACAAAAACATGCTAATTATTACAATTTACACAAAGCATGCAGTTTGACAATTTATTATATTTACAAATAATTACATGGTGTTTTGCAAAGATTTTTAGCTAAAATAAAGGAATAAAGAGTGATGAATGGGGATTCATCAGAAGGCTGTCACCCTTCCGGTCCTGAGGGAGACGAACAAGGGTCCAAACTCGGGTTGAAGAGGGTTCCAAGATCAATCGGGAAACTCGGGGGTTTTTGAATGAGATGGTGGACAGGGCTCGAAGATCGAAGCGTAGAAGTCGTCTCAGTGATTCAATCCCCAAGGCAACCCATAGGCGAGTATCATAGAGTACTGGGGAGAAAAATCACAGAAGAAAGCATCATGAAAGGAGGAAAGATGCGACCTAGAAAAATCCGCAAAAACGAACAAAAAACAAGGTCTGACGCACTGGCATACCTCAATCAGAGAGTTGACCGAGGTCAACCAACGGTTGAATCTGGTTGGTCCACGTGGACCAACCAGAAAATTCATTGGAAAAAATAATTACAAAATTGATTAAAAATAATAAATGATTTTTTTAATTTTAGGTTATTAAATAAAAAATCTTTATTATTTTATAAATTATTTTATTATGATTTTTATTTATTTTTTCGAGATTAAAAATTACAAGTTTCCTTTTATAGGTTATATAGGTATCTTTGTCTATATATTTTAATATTTTATTTTCATTTTGTATTTTTAATTTTATTAATTCTATTTATTATTTTTTAAATTTATAAAGATTTTTTATACAATTAAATATATTTTTATTTTATTTTTATGAAGTGTTTTGTACACTTAATAAAATAGAAGTATTAATTATATAGGTATGTTTATAGGTATTATATCTATATATTATATACATGTATTTTATTTTTGTATCTTCTTTAGGGTTTTATTTTGATTTTAACGTACACATATATTATAAATATTATTTACGAAATTATAAAAATATAAAATTATAAAAATAATGAATAATAAATGAAATGAATATTTTAATCTGTACAAGTATACAATATGGGTCCAAAACTCAACTTTCAAACCGTAGCTCTATAAAATACGAAACCACCTCCATTAAATAGCCTATTAAAAGTTATATACATTAAAGGTGATTTTGATACATTTCGAGTTTTTATTTGAGAGATACAAGTCTGGGAAGATGAGATTCTGGAATTTTATTCAGATCATAACTTTTTATCTGTACACTATTTTTGGGTGAAATCAATTTTGTATTTTTCTATATTTCATTATCTACAACTTTTCGTACAAAGTTTCTTTATTTGAGATGTAAAAAGTGGAATCGAAAATATGTCTCAAAATGAATAAAGAATGAATAAAATAAAAGGTATTTTTATTGTATTTTGGCCCTTATCTCCCCCCAACATTATTCCTTGTCGACCTAGTCATCGAGATGCCTAGGTCTCGGGGTTTCGGGTCATAAAATATTTGCAATATTTTATTCTTTTTCTTTTCTTTTCTTTATTCTATAATTTTTGCTTTAAAAATCGTATTTTATACAATATTTACACAGTAATGCATGGATTATAAAATACATGAATTAACACAATTTACACGCATTTACTAGGGTTATGATGAAACGTAGATTCATCACCTGCCATGGTTTAAAATTTTCTATGAATTTTTGGGCTTGTTATGTTTACATTTGATATTTTAAAAATTCAAAAATGTAAAAATTTGCTTCTGTCCAGTTTCAAAAATCAACTAAAAATATTAAATATCCTCAAAAAAATCCAAAACATTTATTGATTGCTTGTTTTGTTGTCTTTTCACTTCTGTCCATTTTTTGTCACATTTGGATTTATAAAGCCCTAAAAATTTAAAAACATTGAAAAAATTAGAAAAATCAAAAAAATTCCTAAAAGTTCAAAAAATGCATTTTCATTTTCTGTAGTTAGAGTTTCATTTCTAGTTTACAATGAAATTGTTGCTTGAATTTTATAGGAATTTTAAGTATTTTTAAAGTGTCTTTAGATTCTGGCTGCACACTATTTTGAATTTTCGACATTGTTTCATTTTTTATAAAATACAATAAAAATCAGAAAAATACAAAAAAAAACATCTGAATATTTCTAAAATCCAAAAATATTTTTATTTGAATTTTCTGAGTGTTTTTGAGGTACTTAATAATTATTTGATTGAGGTTTTGTTTGTGTTTTTAACCTTTTTCCTAATATTGAAAAATCTAAAAAAATTAAAAACATAAAAACCACCAAAAAAAGTCTTTTTGATTTCTGACAACTTCGTAGGTTTAACATACTGAGCTCTTTGTGTTCGACCCTGGTAGCTATATTAGGTAAAATAAAATAACGAGACCGTTATTTCTTTCTTGATTGTTTGATTTTCATTGGTGGTCTCGAGTTTCTTTATTGACTTAGCCTCGCGTTTCGGGTCGCAACGACCATGATTATTTACACCTTAATCTGATAGCGAGTTTTTGAGTCATCAATTGTGTTACCGTTAAAAAATGACTGTCTGGATGGAGGTCGTAGGAGTCTCTGTTTCGCACGAAATTTTAATGACATAATAAATTGATATGATGATGAAATTCCACGGAAGAAATTTTCAAAAAAAATAGAAAAAAAATGGGCGAAATGGGGCGGGGGGAGCCAAGTTAGCTCCTCCAAGAGGGCAACCCCATTCAACCCATATTTATATATATGAGAAAAATGGGACGGGTCCCTGGGAGGAGCCAACGGGCTACTCCCACCCCATTTTCCCACAATTTTTTTTATATTTTTTTTGGAAAATAAAAATTTGTATATTCACCACTATATCCCTCTAACATTATATTAAAATTTCGCCAGAAATAGAGACTCCTAAGCCCTCCATTCAGACATCATTTTTTGAACGGTTGCAGCTTTTTAAATCGACAATGTTTGATTGGAGGCCGTATGAGTCTCTATTTCTGACGAAATTTAATATGATGTTAGAGGGATATACTGATGAATATCAATATTTTTATTTTCTAAAAAAAATAAAAAAGGGGGAAAATGGGGGTTGGAGCAGCCCGTTGGCTACTCCCAGGGAGCAGTCCTATTTTTCGCATATATAATGAGGTGGGGGCAGCCCCATTTTTCCCTATATATATGAGAAAAATGGGGCTGCTCCCACCCCCATTTTCCTCCAATTTTTTTTATTTTTATGGAAAATAAAAATTTGTATATTCATCATTAAATCTCTCTAACATTCTATTAAAATTTTGTCAGAAACAGAGACTCCTACAGCCTCCATCCAAACATGGCCGATTTAAAAAATCCTACGACCGCTAAAAAGTGACGTCTGGATGGAGGGCCTAGGAGTCTCTGTTTCTGATGAAATTTTAATATAATGTTATAGGGATAGGGATATAGTGATGAATATATAAATTTTTATTTTCCAAAAAATAAAAAAGGGAAGAAAAATAGGCGTAGGAGTTGCCCCCCATTTCTCTCTCTCTCTCTCTCTCTCTCTCTCTCTATGTATATATATAGGGAAAAATGGGGCTGCCCTCTAGGGATAGCCAACATGGCTGCCCCCACCCCATTTTTCACAAAAAATTTTTATTTTTTTTGGAAAAATATCAACATGTATATTCATCCCTATATCCCTCCTATATGTCATTCGAATTTCGTCAGAAACAGAGATCCCTACGGCCTTCATCCAGACGTTATTTTTTTAACGGTCGCAGGATTTTTTAAATCGACCGTGTCCGGATGGAGGTCGTATGAGTCTTTGTTTCTGACGAAATGCGAATGGCATATAGGAGGGATATAGGGATGAATATACATGACGATATTTTTCAAAAAAAATAAAAAAAATTACCCAAAATGGGGCGGGGCAGCCATATTGGCTGCCTCCAGGGGGCAGCCCCACACACACATACACACATTTATATATATATATATATATATATATATATATATATATTTATATATATATAGGAGTGATCCTATGAGAGCAAAAAAATATGAAAGCATGAGAGCATGCATTCTGGACCACATAATCCTGTCTTCTGTCTCATGGTCTTCTCTCTCCTCGTTGAATCATGTGGTCCAGAATGACCGCTCTCATGCTCTCACAAATTTTTGCTCTCATAGGATTGAAATGAGGTGGGGGCTTTTCTGAAATTGTAAAGGCAACTGTGAATTTAGTAAAAACTCTATAACAGTTTTGTAAAAGTATAAACTACACATTTTAATAAAATGTATTTTGTAAAAAATAACATCCAAATTTAAACTAACATTTCCATCCATTATAATAATATTTTCATAATTTTATTTCACTATTCATGTTCTATTAATATTTATTGTTATATGTATGAAACAAGAAATTGTAAAATATTAAGGAAAGATGCTTAAATAAGGATGGCTCACCATATATATGGTGAGACCCCGCCTCATTAGAAGTTTCTCCTATCCATCACTCT